>PYAF01002033.1:223052-252816 GCA_007407185.1 Glycine tomentella | reverse complement strand
TGCTGCTGTAACATGCCTGAATTAGGCATGTTACAACACGCCCAATCTAGGCGTGTTGTAACATGCCTAATTCAGGCATGTTACACAACACCAGATTTGTAAATAAAGGCCCTCCTGCACCGGATTTGTAAATAGTTTCGAAAGCGCACCTTATCGGTAAATATTTTTTAAAAAAACACCCTTTTGGTTCTTTTGCCTTTCCTTAAAGATCCCCTACATCATAATTATATATCTTGTTTTGTAGACTTTTTTTTTAACCATTGTAATTAGCATCACAAAATGTTATAGATGTTATATTTTATCCTATGTATATTGTTGTCATTAAAACTTTGAGATTAATCTTATTAATGAAATTATATTTATTTTTAAATAATTTGTATGGTCCATTAATAGTTAATCATATCATCGCAGATACTATTATGTACGCGTAAAAAAATTGGAAAAAAATAAATATTTAAAAAAACACGAAACTACGTCGGTTATGAACAAAGAACCGTCTTAGAAGAGTACTTTCTAAGACGGTTATTACATAAAAACCGTCTTAGAATATACCTTTCTAAGATGTTTATTACGTAACAAGCGTCTTAGAAGATAGCTTTCTAAGACGGTTCTCAGCGTAAAACCATCGTAGAAAAGTACATTCTAAGACGGTTGTTATGTAACAACCGTCTTAGAAAGTACCATTCTAAGACGGTTGTTATGTAATAACCGTCTTAGAATGTACATTTCAAAGATGGTTGTTATGTAACAACCGTCTTAGAAAGGTATATTCTAAGACGGTTTTTATGTAACAACCGTATTAGAAAGTACCCTTCTAAGACGGTTATTACGTAACAACCGTCTTAGAAAGGGACATTCTAAGACGATTGTTATGTAATAAGCGTCTTAGAAAGTGACATTTTAGGACGGTTTGTAGTTAACAACCGTCTTAGAAAGTCATTTTCTAAGACGGTCGTCAACCAATGTTAAAAATTTTATTTATCAACAACACCTATAACAACGACGGTTGTTCAACCAACGTAGAAAGGGGTAAAGAACCAATGTAAAAAGCCTATTTTGTAGTAGTGCATAGTCATGTTGTTTTGTATTATAATTTCATCAAAATAATTTCCTATGATAGGAAGTTGTATTGAGTACCCTTCATGCTTGATGTGGTAAGCTTAATGTGTAAATTACTTATGTGTCCCAAGTTGATGCTTTTCTATAAGAAAAATACACCCTTATTTTTATACATCCCTCATCATGATTGCATATGTATTTCATTTCATATCACAAAGGCTGTTTTATCTAGTAAGTTGAACTCCTCGAGATTATCTAGAATTATCCTTTACTCAGTTTAATCTTGGAATTTATTTATGTGCTTGATGAGTTAGTTCTTAAATTTATAGATTTGTATTTGGTTAGTCCTTTTAAGAGAGTAAATTGAGATAGAAAAGGGACTAACATGATACAGGTTTAAAATATTGAAAGACAAGAGAGAGATACTCAGAAAGTGTTCTATTACTTCTTAATGAGGAAAGGGTACAAGAGTGTGTGTCGCCCAATTGAGCCTGCATATAAAATAATATCTTCCTACATTTCATAAACTTAATATTAAATCATTAACAGATCTAATGAAGCTAGAGCATACAAATTGTATGGACCCAAGTTGTTACAACCGAACCTAATATGGGGAACACCTAAGGGACTTATTGACAATGTCATATCAGTTGGCTGGTCATTGGAAGTCATGTAGTTAGTGACAACTAACAATACACCAAAGAACCCCTGGTCATTGATTTGAAAGTGATGGAACAAGTAGTGTTTTAGTTGATAATGTTGCCCGGGTTATCCTTAATTATATTTGTCTTCAATAATTCAATATACACAACTAGATAAATGCATTTTCCCTAGAAAAATATGCCCATAGAAAACAGGATGATCAAATTCACTTCAAACTCTGACAAACTGTTGAAGAACAATACTTAACCTTCAAAACCAAGCACAACGAAACTGCTTTAAGCCATAAAGAACCAAACAAAGTTTGCAAAACCGATCCAACACTCCTTAAGCAACAAAACTAGAAGGTTGCACTATATAGATGATAGATATCCTCTTTAAGTTCACCATGAAGAAAGATGTTAGTGCGTAGCTAAAATAAAGGCTAAGAATGCATGGCATCGTGGCCAGGAGTAGATGAAGAAATACAATGGGAGAAAAGGTATCAAAACAGTCTTAACCATAAACTTGATTGAACCTTTGAGTGAACTAAGTTTCATAGTGTAAATCCACTAACAATCAACCAATGGTTTACCGAGAATGAAAGGAATTAACTGGCAAGTAACATTAGCATGAAGTGCAATAATTCGTCCATCATTGCCTGATGCCACCTTAGGGAATGAATAAAAGCACAATATAGTGAAGACAAATGAGAAGAAAGAAAGTGGGAAGAGTTAGTAGGAGTCTTTTCCTCTTTGGAGGAACATCATCAATAGTCCAAGTCCTCCAGGAGTGACCATGATAAACTTGTAAAGGAACAGAGGATGAAGACAACTCACATACCCCTAGGTAACCTTTTTCATTAAGAAATAATAGAACACTCTTTTATCATGTCTCTTTAATTTTTCTCTCATTATTAACATGGTATCAAAGTGTGTGTGGACCTACTAAATCTTCCTAGTATATTCTTACGTTCTATAGACCTAATATAAATATGTATCAAATTTCATAAATTCAAGGACCAACTAGTACATTTAACTGCAGAAAAATTCAAAGAAGAGAGAGAACCAAAATAGAGTGTCAAAAGAACTTGCATATAAAGAACTTTTAGGCTTACAACCCGCAGACAAAAACCAAAACAAAGTTCATCTTCTCTAATTGTTTAAATGGCTATAATTGTAACATGATACATTATACATTTTAGTTTCTTTTCTCAACAACCACAAGTAATAATTAATACAACTTGGACTACAGTATATGCACAATATTAATTTTCAGCTTTGCTTAAGACATCGATAAAATAAAGAAAATTAGGCATTGGAAGCAACAGCAAGCTAATCAAAACTTAAAAGATTACAAAATCATACAAACCAAATACTAAATTCCACAATGAGTAAAAGAAAGAAAAAGTATCAGTTAAGCCAACAAGTGAAGGTGCGACAAGTGTGTGTGAGAGGGATAGGGTTCCACGAGTCAACTGGGAGGATGTTTGGCGGCGCGAGCACGGATCTACAACCGTTGTAACACCCTAAAATTTTGATAACTGAAAATACATATTTGTTGTATTTGTTGTGTTATTTTAATTGTTTGATAAGTTTGGATTAGTTGAATTGTTGTATAAATTATCCTCGTGCAATTGCTTAGTGTGGATGTTAAGTTATGTGGAGTTTGTTTGAGCTACGTTGAAATTGAGTGATTCCAAGTTTGACCCAAAACCTATTTTGGTAAAACTATAATTCTGGATTGGTTAACCATTGGATCAGCTTAACATTTTAAAGGTAGGTTCCTAACACACATAGGTAACTTTTGAACGTTGGGATTGTCAAAATTACATCTGAAGAGTGAGAAATTAATTGTTTTACAGAAGTAGAAATTTTAAAATTGGGCCAACTCACCCAGGCGAATTTTGGCAGGCTTTTGGCTCGTCTGGGCGAGTCAAGTCAGTTATAAGTACGTACCAGTAGTGAAAATCATAAAAATGGAGGTTTTCTTCTTCCTACCACCTTCCCCCAACCTCCCACCATCCTCCTCCATCAGCCACGACCACCGGTGACCGCCACGAGGCACCGTCACTTGTCGTTAGACCACTGCACGGAGAGGAACACTTTAATCGGAGCAGAATCTTCAAAACTCAACTCAAGGATTTGGTAGAGAACGAATCTTCCTTTCTTGCTTTCTTTGAGGTAACCTTGGTTTCTTTTGTCTTCTTCTATCTAGTTTAAGCTTCTCTTAGTGTCTCTTGTGTTTTGAGTACCATTGTTGGGAGTTTTACACTTCCTATGAAAACCCTTTGAAAATGAGATGTTGTAAAAGTCTCCTTTTTATGAAATTGATGTCATTTCTATGATCCTTGTTGAACCCCAATCACACTGGTATAATCGAAATTTCAAAATGATGTCTTTTGATGTGAACTCTCAAAACACCGTTTAGCCCTTTTTTTTTTATTTGAGTGGGTATTTGACCCCAAATGTTAATTTTGACCTTGCCTTTGAAATCTATATTAAATTATCTTCAATTTGGTATATAGTACTCTACCTTCGGACAAGCACGTGTATTCGAAGAATCACGAAACTGTTGGATATAGGGGGAGCTGGAAAAAGAAGATATGGCAAGGATGAAGATGTTGCTTTAGAGTTTTGGCTTTTTACATGCCAAACAAATTGAAGGCATTTGTAATTTTGTCTAAGTAGTTCAAGAAGCATAACTTGTGATCCTTGCACTGCATAAGCATATTCATATACATGCATTCATGACTAATGAAAAACATTCAAAATTACATGTCTGCATTTGAAAAGGAATTCTCATGGCTTTGGTTTTGAAAAATCAAAATATGCACTGCCTTAATCAATTACAAGAAATAAGTAATTGATTACTTGCATGTATTATTTATGGAAAAGTCATGAAGAACATTTTAATCGATTACTAGCAAATCGTAATCGATTACATAGCATATTTCACAAAACATAGCATGACTGCCTTAATCTATTATCATTTATTGTAATCAATTACCAAGGCTTAATACATAACATAGCATGACTGCCTTAATCGATTACCATTTATCGATTACAAAGGTTTATTACATAATTGAGACAGATTGGGTTAATCGATTATGTCACGGTTTAATCGATTACATTGTTCATAAAAGTTTTCCAGATTGTCTCAAGAACATTTTAATCGATTACTTCCTATATTAATCGATTACTTTGTGAAAAATAATCGATTACACTTACTTATTAATCTATTACAATCAGTTAAATATGTTTTCTATTTAAAGCTTTTGGATCTGTGCTTTGAAAAATGAATTACATTCTGAGTTTACGAATTACTCAACACTTGCTAAGCTTTCAAAGGTCCAAGAAACAAAATTTCTGAGTGATACATTTCTTGTTTGAGATCAAAAGTTTACATGCTTTATTGATGATGATGTGTTAAGACAAGATCCCTGAAAAGAAATTCAAGAGAGTTGATTTACTATTCATCAACATTCATGCAACCTAGGAATTGATTGATAACATTCATTCATTCAATTCATTCATTGAGGATCACAAGTTGTGTCTCTCTTAAACTTTTCTAGTATATTGTTCTTTGTCTAAATTTGTGAAAGGGTAAGATCAAGATAGTTTTCTTTCAAGCTTTCTAGAGTAGTGTTCTCTAAGGGTAAATAACTGAGTAGAGTTCTCAGGTTCTTTGTGATTTGATTTCTAGTAGGGTGTTAGAATTCTGATTCTTTATCTAGGGTGGATAAGGATAATCACTTGTAATATTTGTAAAAGAACAAATTTGATTTAGTAGAACTCTTATCTTGTTTGATTAGAAGAATTGGATATACCTTCTCTTAAGAAGCAAACCAGTGTATGTTTTTGTGTTGATCTCTCCATCTCTTCTTGTTATCTTGATCTCTTGACAACAATGATTTCTTTCTTAATCAACAAGTGTAGATTTCTGTCATCGATTCCTTGGATTTAGTGGTTTGGTTGAATTGAAGTTTCACTGATTTTAAAAAGTGATAAAGATCCTTCAACTCTAATTTTGTAAAAGTTTTAAAAGGTAAAGTTTATACTAATTCACCCCCCCTCTTGGTATTTGGGTGTATTCATATTGTTTTCAATTGGTATCAAGAGTTGGTTCTTGAAAGTTAATCAAGATCACTATCTTTTCAAGAAAATGAATACCACACAAATGACCTTCAAAGAAGGTGTCTCCCTCAATCGTCCTCCGATGTTTGAAGGAGATAATTTTAGTTTTTGAAAAAATCGTATGCAAATCTTTATTCAATCAAACGACCAGGTGCTTGGAATGCTATTGAGAAGGGTCCTTTGATCCCTATAAAAGTTGTTGATAATGAAAAAACTCCCTAGGAGTGGGATGAGATGACGGAAGTAGAAAAAAGAGTTGTGCAGTATGATTTTAAAGCTAAAAACATGATTGCATCTGCTCTTTCTTCTGACGAATTCTTTAGAACTGTTAGGTGCAAAAACACAAAGGAAATGTGGGAGATGTTGGAAGTAACTCATGAAGTAACAGATGATGTGAGAAGATCAAGGAAGCATGCCTTGATTCATGAATGTGAAATGTTCAAGATGAGTAATACAGAAAACATTTCTCAGCTGCAAACAAGGTTCACTCACACTATCAACCATCTCCTTGGTCTTGGGAAGATCTTTGATGCTGAAGAATTGAACATCAAAATATTGAAGTGTCTCACAAGACCATGGCAACCAAAAGTTACAGCAATCAAGGAATCAAAAGATCTATCCAAGATGTCTATGGCTGCACTTTTTGGTAATCTTCTTGAGTATGAACTTGACATGTCACAGCTAACACATGCAGAGGATGCAGAGAAGAAACACAAGAGTATAGCCTTGAAAACTGCATCAACTCATGTGGAAAAGGAAGAAGACTCAAGTGAAGATGAAAGTGATAAACATATGAACCTAATAGTGAAGAAATTCAGCAAGTTCATGAGAAGAAACAAGAACAAAAAGTTGTCAAAGTTTAACAGAAAAAATGACAGAAACAACAACAACAACTCCGTCAACTTCACTTGCTTCAAAAGAGCTTCTACAAGGCCGTCAGGCAGGCAGGCCTCTTTGCAAAGGATATTGACTTGGGTTTGTTTGACCCATTCAAGGATATAAAGGAGGGAGTCTTGGTTGACGAGGAAGAAATTGGCTCTGCTGAGGAGGGTGCCAGTGATGGAAGTAATGTGTAGGCTGCCACCTCTTGTATTTTTTTGCTTTCTTTTTGTTTTGTTTTGGGTCATGAAGGTCGTGTAATGATGACTTTCAACTTAATGAAAATGTTCTTCTTTCTTCAATTTTTTGTACTTTTGCATATTGTCTTTTGTTTATGAATGTTTGTGTTGATTAATATAGGCCTCTTAAGTGGTGTTCTTCTATTGTAAAAATTGAGACCCTGTTATTGATAGTGTCCCATTTTGCTTGTTGTTTGAGGATGAATAGTTGGTCCCCGGAGTCTGCTTGCTGAGAATTAGAAGCAACTGAATTACCAATAGTGTAACTTGGGTTTAGAGTGTCAAGGGTGATCCTTGAACTGATGTTGGATTCCTACTTTCACAAATGGCCAAGTATGTAGCCTTGCTTGTCGAGGCTCCAAATTAATAAATGTACCAAGAGGGGGTCTTGGGTTTGAGGTGTCAAGGGTGGACCTTGGACACCTGTTCCTGCAAAACTAATAATCATGTGGCCCTGCTTGTCGGGGCTTTGAAGGAGTTATCATAACAAGAGCATGTCTTGGGTATAGTATGCCAAGGATGCACCTTGGACTTTGTATCCTTGGGAACTTGTACTCCTGCAAAGATAAAGTTTTAGGAATAATGAGAATTGTCAAAGGTAGACCTTATGTACCTTGAGTTTATGTCGGGAAGACTTGGTGATGAAGAAATTGACCAAGGGTGGACCTCGAGTTTTATTGATGTTTGTGATTTACCATGAGCTGGTCTTGGGTTTTGTGAACGGTTGGAGATCCACCAGTGACACGTTCGTCCTGGATTTTGAAGCTTTACCAAGAGCTGGTCCTAGGTTTTGTACCAAGAATTGGTCTTGGGTTTTGTACCAAGAACTGGTCTTAGGTTTTATTGGAGGTCCACTTTTAAGAACCTATGAGGTTGACTGAGGGGGCCCTCGAAAAGCCAATCCTTAGAACCTGTAAGGTCTGATCAAGAGTGCCATCAAAGGCTGACTTCAAACTTTTAAAGACTTGCGAGGTCCTACCGAGACCACCGTAGAAGGCTGACTCCGGACTTTTAAGGACCTGTGAGGTTTACAAAGGGGGCTGTCAGAAAGCCAATCCTTAGAACCTGTAAGGTTTGACCAAGAGCGCCTTCGAAAGCTAACTCTAGACTTTTAAAGACCTATAAGGTCTAACCGAGAGTGTCGTGAAAGGATGACTCCAAACTCTTAAAGACCTGCGAGGTCCTACCAAGAGTGTCGTCAAAGGCTGGCTCCGGACTTTTAAAGACCTGTGAGGTTGACTAAGGATTTTGTTGAAAGCCAATCCTTAGAACCTGTAATGTACCAGGAGTCGAGGCTAGACCTGGGAGAGTGTTCAGGCGCTAGTTCCTGAATTTGATTATGTTCCTACAAGGTTGACACAAGTACATGTAATTCAAAAAGAGAAATATTCTTTATTAATGTTGCAATCAAAGTACATATTCCCTTTGTTATTCTTCAAAATGAGCCTCGTTAAAACCTCTCAAGCCAAAACCTATTTTTTTATAGGGACAAAAAACTTAAGTAGAAAAAAGAGTACGTGATCAGGCCTTCAATTCCTCAGTTGTAGTAGAACTTCAGGTGGGTAGCATTCCAAGTTCTTGGAATCTCTTTACCACTTAGTTCCTGTAGCTTGTAGGCGCCGTTGTCCAGGTTGGTGACAATCCTGAACGGGCCTTCCCAATTGGGTCTGAGCTTGCCTGCGAAGGATTTTTTCTAGCTTCACCCCAGACACACTAGACTAGGTTGCCTGTCTAAAAGGTTTGTTGTTGAACCTTAGTGTTATATCTTCGTGTTATCTGACATTTCTTAGCTTCTTCCTCTGATTCTGACCATGTCTCGAGTTTCTTCTAAGGTTTCTAGCTCAACCCTCATGTTTTCTTCATTGTGTTGTTCTTGAAACAACAGTCTTCTTGTCGATGGTTCCCCAAGTTAGACAAGAATCATGGTGTCAATGCCATAAGTAAGTCGAAAAGGAGTCTCATGAGTGGTTAATTGTGGTGAGCAATGGTAGGCCCCACAGTATGTTGGGGAGTTCATCCTTCCAAAGGTCCTTGGACTTGTCAAGTCTATTCTGTAAGGCTCGAAGGATTACTCGGTTGGTTGCTTCTACTTGACCATTTGTCTGAGGATGTTCGACAAAGGTGACAGGTGTTTGATACACAGTCGTGTAAGAAAGTCCTTGTAGGTCTGTGCCTTGAACTGTGTAATGTGGTCAGTAACAATAGCGAAAGGTAGACCATATCTGCATATGAGGTGCTTCCAGGTGAAGGTTTCGACTTCACCAACGGTTATCTCTCGTAATGGCTTCGCTTTGATTCACTTGGTAAAGTAGTCGATAGCCACCAGTAAAAACTTGATCATTCCTTGAGCTTTTGGTAATGGTCCCAGGATGTCCATCCCCCAGATTGCGAAGGGCCAAGGGGAAGTTATAGTGTGGAGGTTGTCAAGGGGAGTCTGTGGAACGTCCGCAAACTCCTGACACCTTTTGCACCTTCGGGTAAACTCGAAGGCATCGGTCCTGAGCGTTGGCCAGTAGTATCCTGCTCGTGCTACCTTGGTGGTGAGGAAGTGCCCCTTGTATGGTGACCGCAAATCCCTTCATGGAGCTCTCTCAAGACGTAATTCGCTTGCTGGTTGTCCAGGCACTTTAGCAAAGGCGCAATCAGCCCTCTTTTGAACAGTTCGCCATCAAGGATGACGTAGTAGCTGACTTTCCTCTTCAAACATCGGGCCTCCTTTTCATCTATCAGTGTTGTCCCCTTGGTGAGAAAATTTTTGTAAGGGGTCATCTAGTTAGGTTCCTCATCTTTGCTAGCCATTACCTCTTGGGTGTTTATGGTGGTATTGTGGAGTGTTTCCTATATGACGGTCTTGAGGTGTCTAACCTTCTTAGTACTAGCCAGCTTGGAGAGCAAGTCATCCCTGGTGTTACTCTCTCGCAGTATATGGTACATCTCAAAACAGTCGAAGCTATCAATGATTGTCTTGTCTAGATGATAATATTGGAGGACTACAACTTTTTTGGCCTAGAACTTGTTAATGACCTTTCGTTGGACGAGTTGCAAGTCGGAATAGCACCTCAGGCATTTATCCCCGACTTCTTATGCGAGCTTAAGTCCTACTATGAGTGCCTCGTACTCAGCTTGATTGTTAGAGGCTTTGAAATTAATATTGAGGGCTTGTTCTAGCAAGATGTTGTCAAGGCCCTCAAGAATAATACATACTCCACTTCTCTGCATGTTGGATGCTCTGTCCACATAGAGGTTCCACCAATCTGGGTTGGATTTGTCGTCCCCTAAAAATTCCGCTAGGAAGTCTGCCATGAACTGTATTTTCACGGAACCACGAGGTTCGTACTATAAGTTGAACTCTGACAATTCGACCGACCATGCCATCATCCTGCCTACCAATTCAGGTTTTCGCAATACCTGCTTGGTAGGATAGTTAGTTTTCACTATTACTTGGTGACTTTGGAAGTAAGGCTGAAGGCGTCTGGCGGATGTGACAAGTTCCAAGGCTATCTTCTCTATCATTTGATAGTGTTTCTCGGCGTCATGTAACATGTGGCTGGTGAAATAGATAGGCAGTTGGTGTTTCCCTTCTTCTTGGACATGTACTAAGCTAACAACCTCGTCCGCTACTGAAAAATATAGAAGCAATGATGCCCCTGGTCTCGGTCGACTCAAGACAGGTGGTGCAGCAATCGTCTTTTTGAATGCTTCAAACGCCTGTTCGCAGGTTTCATCCCAGAGGAATGGTTTAGTCTTATTGAGCAACCTGTAAAAAAGTTTTTCCTTCCTAGCAAGTTTTGGAGGAATCGGGATAGTGCCGCTAGTCTTCTATTCAGTTTATGAACTTCATTGACATTAGTTGGGCTATGCATCTGTATAATGGTCGAGCATTTGTTTGAATTGGCTTCAATTCCCCGATGTGTGATCATAAAACCAAGGAACTTTCCACCACCCACCCTGAATGTGCATTTTTCGGGGTTGAGACGCATGCCATACCTTCATACTTCTTCTAGATACGCTATGTGTTGGGCTATACTTTGGGACTTTATAACCATGTCGTCGACGTAGACCTCAACATTACGTCTGATCTGTATTCTGAAGACATCGTCCATAAGCCGCTGGTATATGGCCCCTGCATTTTTTAGGTCGAAAGGCATGACTTTGTAGCAATAATTGGCATCCTCAGTAATGAATGTTGTCTTTTCTTCATTTGGGGAGCACATCCTGATTTGGTTGTACCCTGCGTATGCTTCCAGGAAACTCAGGATTTGGAACCCGAACGCACCATTGACCAGTCTATCAGTGCTGGGCAATGGGTATGCGTCCTTTGGGAATGCTTTGTTAAGATCGGTAAAATCTGCGCACATGCGCCACTTGCCACTGTTTTTAACCATGATAACATTGGCGAGCCAGGTAGAGTACCTGACCACTCTAATAAATGGCCTTGAGCAATTTGTTGACCTCTTCCTTCACTGCCTTGCGTCTTTCTTCTCCCATATTTCATTTCTTTTGAGCTATTGGCTTGGTTTGTCATATTGCCAGTTTGTGGCAAATACTGTTAGGATTGATTCCCGACATGTCGGATGGTTGCCAGGCGAACAGGTCAACATTCTTACGAAGTATGTTAACTATGTGACGATGTTCATGACCAGTAAGGTCTTTACTGAGCTACGTACATTACCCGGGTTTTGATCCAAGCTGTAGTTTGACGAGTTCTTCAATTGGCTTTGATCCTTTATCGACGTTGTCATCACGGGGGTCCATGTCGAAGGTATCACCATGGTGAGTCGTATAGACAAACAGGGTGTAAAGGATGGATTTTTTGTCTATACTCTTAACTTGACTGGTACCCCCCCCCCCCGAAGTGGGTTGGTATCTGCTCGGCTACCTGCTGAGAGGATACAATGTCGCTTTTAAGCTTTCTGCGTAGCATTGTTGGGTTTGCTTATGGTTTTCCTTAACAGTAACAATCTTCCCTGTCATAGTGAGAAACTTCATTTTTAAATGAGGCATGGAGATGATGGTCCCAAGCTCATTCAAAGTTTTTCTTCCAATTAAAGCAAGGTAGGCAGTGTCGGCCTCAATGATGAAGTATCTGAGGGTGAAACTCTTGGAAAGTTTACCTTGACCGAAGGTGGTCATAAGGTCTACGTACCCTCGGGTATCTACCCTCTCTCCTGCAAAGCCCAAGAGGGGTCCGAGGTGAGGATGAATCATGCTTGGCGAGACCTCCAGCTCCTAAAAAGTTCTCTAGTACAAAATGTCGGTAAAGCTACCTTGATCAATGAGGACCTTCGACACTTTCAAATTGGCAATTATGAGGGAAACCACCATCGGGTTATCCTGGTTGACAAAATCAATTCCTTTAAAATCAGCGTCTATGAAAGTAATAGGAGGGAGGCTCCGTGGTGGGGGAGCATCGATATAGCTGATATCGATGTCCCGTATGGCATGTAGGTGTCTCTTTCGAGACTGGCTGGATAAACCTCTATAAGAGAATCTGCCCGCGATGGTGTTGATTTCACCTCTGATGTGCTAGGCAGGCTTGTTCTCCTGTTGACGAGGAGGCTGACGCTCATGTCTATGTTGTTGTTGTCTATGTCTTCCCCTATCTTCAGGTCTTCTGTCAGCATCTCGGTTCCTGTCATGGTTCCTGTACTGATCTTCTCATCAACCCCCTGGTCTATTTCCAGTTGAGGGATTGTCAGATCTTTTTACAAATCGCGACAAGTACCCTGCCTGGATAAGTTCTTCTATTTTGTCCTTAAGGGTTCAACAATCTTCGATATGGTGGCCATTGCCGTGATGAAATCAGCAATATTTGTTTGGGTCCACTCCTGGCTTGAGAGAGGATGATGATGGTGTTGGTGTTGGCAGTCTTATCTATACCTCCGTGTTGAAGGCTTCCTCCATGATTGTAGCCCAATTGACCGTTAGAGGAGTGTATCTTTTGTACCTAGGTCTTTTCGAGAGAGACTGGTGCTTGTCCAACTTCTGCTTTTTGTCTGACCTCTGTGGATTGACCTTGGTTGTCACTTCCTGCTTCTCTCGCTTCTTCCCGACTTGTCTGACTTCATTTATGAACTTAGACATCTCCTCCATTTGTATGTAGCCTTTAAGGCGTTCGTGAATTTCGTCCATGCTAGAAGGAGATTTTTTGCATAGACTATCCATGAATTTACTAGGCCGTAGTGCTAGCATCATCGAGTGCAATGCTATTTTAGGGTTGAGGTTCCTAATCTAAACGGCTACTCGTCCAAATTGTTCCATGAACCTTCGAAGAGGTTCGTCATCTGCCTAATGCGGAGTAGCTAGTGCGACAGAAAAAACCCTTAAGACTGAGTCAAAAGAAGCGAGGTAGAAAACACTTAACAAAATCTGGAACATCGTTGTTCGTGTATAGGTTGGCCTGAGTCAAAAAACCATCCAGATGTTCGTCCGAATCTATGCTGCCATCGTACCTTTCTAGATAGAGAGGTTTCCACCTAGAAAAAAGGTCAACCTCCATAATACGGTCGACAAAAGGATGTCGTCATGTTGTCCGTCCTTCTGGACAGTATACCTGTATTAAACTGGGGCAGCTCGGAGGGTTGACATGTTGTCGAGGGTGCGATTCACCTTGAGTTGGTTCGTTTCTTGTGAGGGGGGAGTGCTCGTCTCCCTGTGGGTTTCTCGCCCTGGCCTCTAACTGATCATGGTCAACTTTTAGCCTCTGGATCTCTTCTGCGTGTCTTCGCTCCATCTATGCTATGCGGTTTTGGAGTTGTTGGATGGTGTCTGCATTAGTCATGGTAGTTAGAGGAGGGTTGGACGCCTCAATGGGAGTTCTGCATTTGATGCTGAAACGTGTACTGACCATTGATGGAAGTTCTAGTGATTTGTGAGGATGAGAGGCCGTAGGGTATGTTTTACCGGGGCCCCATGATGGACGCCAAATGTTCTTACCAAAATCTGGAAATGCCACGTACTGAGCTGGAAGTGGTCCAGGTGGATTCCAGACTTTGCATGTTGGATAGTGGGTTGACCTTGTTAAGGAGGGGGACCTGTAAAACAAAGAAAATGACTCTGACGCTCAAGTAAGTACATCAATTATAGAAGAATAACTGAGTGTATGAGAGCGGATAGAAAGTTTATGAGGGTGCCTCAGATGTATGTTCACCGTGGGTGAACAGTAGTAAGAATGGAGTGAATATCCAATGAGTAAAGGTTTAGAGAGAACTTGTATTTTTAGCGTGGAGTATGAGTCTTAGGCCTTTGTTTGATAATTAATTTCTTGATAAGATAACAAATAATAGCATGCAGTTATATAATTCAAATAAGAGATAATGCGTACCTTGTAGATATGTTGTTACTTGTAGATAAGTAACAACTTATAGGTAATTGGAGATATATTAGGAGATAAGATGATTGCACCAATTTGAATAATCAGGCGTAACAAATATGTTGTTAACAAGGGGAGACCCGACTGTGGAGGTTGACGTTCGCGTGCTCCTGTGACAAGACTAACACAAAGGACAGACAAGCACGCTATCACTTTAGCAGTGTTGACACAAGAGCGAAAATATGCATTATTACCGTAATAAAGTTAACACGAAGGATGAACATGTATATAGTAACCCCACAATAATGGTCACA
The DNA here is from genome assembly GCA_007407185.1 of Glycine tomentella. Lineage (NCBI taxonomy): Eukaryota > Viridiplantae > Streptophyta > Magnoliopsida > Fabales > Fabaceae > Glycine > Glycine tomentella. Next base: position 238,238 of record PYAF01002033.1, on the reverse strand, counting down.
TATAATTTCATCATATAATTTCATCATTTTGTAATGTATAGTTCTTTTTTTTTATAGGATTTTTTGTTCTTTTAAGCTTTGGTTCTTTACATATATTTCATCCAAATGAAAATAAAAAAAAACTTATAATTTGTTAATTAAAAAGTCTGTTTTTTAACTTTAAAAATTTACCATTTTCTAATTTACTTATGGAGACTTCTTATTTTCTTTTTCTTTTATACTCTCTTTTAAAAAAATATACCTATATGAAATATCAACACTGATTTTTTTTTTACTTCAGTTAACTTATTCTTTTTTTTTTCATTTTACATATGACAGCATCTATATTTTTATTAGTATATTATAATATTTTTTAGTTATTATATTATTGATTCAAAATATTAATCATCTTATGCCATTATTAAAAAATTTAAATAATTATCTTTAATAAAAAATTTCATTTCAATTATATTTATTTCATTCATAAATTCAAAATTAAAACTTTATTTTTTTAAAAGAAACTCGTTACTTACTTCAATGAACTAAATGTAATAATAATACTCGTAGCCATCACTTATTTTATAATATACTATAAAACAATAATAAAATAAAATAATAGCGTTATTAACAGAGACACACAGTCCTTCACTCTGTCTGTCGTTCTATTTAATTCCCCCCTCCAAATTCCAACCTCTGTCTCCTCTCCCTAAAAACAGCATCACATGCACCCGCGATTCCTACGATCCCTTCCCAGGGTCTCTTCCCTGCACCCGCACCCTCGCCGCGCCTTCTAGAACCTTCTCTCAGATCTCAATTCCCCTTCCCCTTTTCACTTTCATGGAAATGGCTTCCACTCCCCGCACCGTCGAAGAGATCTTCAAGGACTACACCGCCCGCAGAACCGCCATCGTTCGCGCTCTCTCTCAAGGTGACGTTATCTCTCTCTCTTCGCTTTTTTTTTTTCTTCCTTCGAATTTCGCTGAACTCTCTGATTTTTCTGTTTTTGTTCTCTCAGATGTGGATGAATTCTACGGACTCTGCGATCCAGGTACGGCGCGGCCACGGATCTGAATTGCGTTTGTTTTTGTTTTCCACTTTACGATGGGAAATTATTTTTTCTTCTTCTAGTTTTCCAATTTGTGTGTGTATTGTGCGGGTTGACTTTTTCTTTTCTGAGAATTTGAAGGGAAAAAATGTATAATAATAAAATAAAAGTCAAACTTTAACATGTCCCATCCCCATGCCATGTGTTATAAAAAAAATAAGCATATATAAAAATATATTATTTGTTTATAATATATATAAATTGATTAACAAACTAATTTTCCGTCAGTAATAAGCTGGTAATGGATTCTTAGTTTGTTTGTTCAGGTCACTGTTTGTACTGGCTAAGCATTGTATGTGTTATTGTTGATCGGGTTAAAAACTATTTAGCCCATTGCCTAGAGACTCTTTGCTATGCGAAAGGCGAGGGATATTGTTGATCGGGTAAATTGTGAAAATGTTAAGGTTGACTTGGATTTGGTTTGTTTGTCTGTGTTCTTCTCAGACACAATGGGGTCTGGATTTTGATTTGGGTGAGGTTTGATAGACACTTAACTGGTTGAATTAGATTCATGCTGGAAATAATGGTTTTTTTTTTTTTTTTTTATGATTATTATGAATTTCTGTGTTGTTTCGTAGAGTTCACGGTTTCTCTGGTGTGGTCCTTTTAAGATAAGGAGAACTTGGGCTTTTGGAAAGATATGTTAGTTATTATAATTATTATTATTTATTATGTTTCAATGTGTTGTTTTCAACCAACCAGGCTCATGTTGTGTGATCCATATAGACGAACTCACCTAGTAAGATAAGGTTTTGTTGTTATTTTGTTTCATTGAGTTCAATGTTTCTCGTGTGTTTGTTTTAAGATAAGGAGAACTTGTGCCTCTATGGACATCCGAACGAAACATGGGAGGTGACTTTGCCGGCAGAGGAAGTTCCACCAGAGCTTCCGGAGCCTGCACTCGGAATCAATTTTGCTAGGGATGGCATGAACCGCAGGGACTGGCTTTCTCTGGTTGCTGTGCACAGTGATTCGTGGTTGCTCTCTGTGGCCTTCTATCTTGGAGCTCGTCTTAACCGCAACGAAAGGTACTTTCTAGCTTTGTTTTAGGTATAAGCATGTGGTGATAGTTTAAGTTGGTTACAGCTCTGTATCTGTGATGCACATGCCTAACTGCTGTGTGAAATGTTGAAAAATGGGGCTTGTTATTGTAAGTGTTGCTGAAATGCATCCGTATCATCATGGATGAACGCATTGAAGAAACAGTGGCTTTATAATTAATTGGAAATGGATGTAATTTTTTTGTGCTCTATTGTGATTCTGGATTATTTCATGCATACATTCCTTGAACAAAATGTGTCTTGAGGCAATGTTATCTTCCCAGTAACATCAATAGAGATTCCCTTCGCATCCAAAAAATTAACAATTCAAGAAAACTAATCATTAACTTGAGGTTTGTGGTAGGGTCAGGGATATAGCCGATGTGCTTGTTTGAATGCTTGCTCTGCAAATTAAGGTTTAAATTTTAACAGACCAATTATTTCAAATCACTTGTCCTTTACCTTTCTGCAATCATGTTTATAACCCCTACAATTGTGAGCTGCAATGGGGATTGTAGGCCCCAAAGATACTTAAGGGAATAACTGAGTTTAATTTATTATTAATATGGGAGAATATATGTATTATGTGCTTCGATTCTTGGGTGTTTTTCCTTTATAGAATTCCCATTCTGATTGGTTTGCTTTGCTGAAGCATTTTTCATCAACAGCTGCTCTGAAATGGGCATATTGCTCCCTCCTTCTATTGATGGTTCCATTGATTCTTTATGGCAGGAAACGTTTATTTAGCTTGATCAATGATCTTCCTACTGTTTTTGAAGTTGTGACTGAGAGGAAGCCAGTAAAGGACAAGCCCACTGCAGATAGTGGAAGCAAGTCTAGGGGCAGCACCAAGGTCAGTGTTGTTGTTAGTGTGTGGGTGATAATTGTCTTTTTTTTTTTTTCTGGTGGGGTCATCTGAATTTAGTTGGTTCATACTTAGACATGGTTAGGTTGTGCTCGTGCACTCTAAAAGTTTGTAAGTAAAGCTATCTTAGACATGGTTAGGTTGTGCTCGTGCATTCTAAAAGTTTGTAAGTAAAGCTATCAATATCATTATACCTTCTGATCTTATTAGACTATATTTTCTCTATCTTTGGTGTTTGTATCCTAAATCAAACACATTAATACTTGTTCATAGAACTACAATAAGATACCATTGACCTGTTTATTTAATGCTGTTTTTATGGTTAACTTGCAGAGGTTGCTTTGAGTACAGTCAAAAACTAAACTAGGCCTTAGAGTTTCATTTTTCTTTTTTGATATGAAGGCCTTAGAGTTTCTGGATCTTAATCTTTTTGTGGAACTAAGTACTGAAATCTACACACTGTTGCAATCACAGTTATATTTTTCTATTTGCTTATGATCATGAAAACTGCAATGTGAGTGAATAAATGGACTGCAGTTTAGAAACCCTTTGATCATGGTGTTTTGTTTCATGTTGCAAATACTTCCTAGATTGAATTAAAGCTTTTGTAGTGGGCTAAACCTTGCCATGCTGCTATATGATGCTTGCTTGTTCATTTATCAGCAGAGATCAAGTGATGGGCAAGTTAAAAGCAACCCAAAATTCGCAGATGAAGGTTTTGAAGAGGAGGAGGATGAGCACAGTGAAACCCTTTGTGGTAGCTGCGGCGGAAACTACAATGCCGATGAATTTTGGATTGGCTGTGATATATGTGAGAGGTGGTTCCATGGGAAATGTGTGAAAATTACTCCTGCAAAAGCTGAGAGCATAAAGCAATACAAATGTCCATCGTGCAGCTTGAGGCGGGGCAGGCCCTAAGCCGAAGGCAATATGTGAAGTGAATAATGCTGTTTCATGGAGGACAAGATACTGTAATATTGTTCTATCTCTTATTGAAGAAGTTCTTGTAAACGGTATAGTATCTATGTCCGATCATAATCTTTCAGATTAAGTTAATTTCTTCTACCAAGATTAATCATCAGTTTATGTTATATAATTTTGTAGAATAGAATTCTATACATTTTATTTTTGTCGATTAATCTATATTTTGCTTGAATTTATCCGGTGTATGTATGGTTATCTTACCTTGTGTCTGAATTCTGAGATGCAAGGTAGCTGGTAAAATACTGAGGTGAGAACCACCACCTTTCCCGGATTGTTCTAATTGTGCTATAATAATGTTGATGAATAGGTTATTCATAGGTTTTATTTGTTTATTTATGCTACTCTTAAATACTTGTGTCAGACCTGACATTTAACTTATAAGTTTCTGCTTGATATGAGAAAACTATGTTTTTATTTACTTTTATTTTATAAAAAAAAACTTGTAAAACTGATTTTATTTTCACTTTGATTTTTATTTTTATAAAGATTTGCATAAGAAATTATCAAAGTGAAAAAAAAGGTTGTTTTTAATATTTTATATATAAATCTTTAAAAACGGGAAAATAAGTAAAAATAAGGTTATAATGTTATCTGGAAAAATAATAAATAATTAAATAAATTCAAACCAAATAGGGATTACAACTCGTCTCAGATTAAGATTTTTGATATTTGCAACTCAATTTGTTTTGATGGTTCAACTTCTAGAATAGACTAGTAATGAAATCTGTAATTTGTCACTTTCGGCTTCAGTGATATGGCTTTATGGCTTGTGAGTGGTTTAGTTATAATCTGACGATAAATGATGGCTTGAGTTAGTTGATCTTAGAAAGAGTTTGTATACTACATTAACGTTGGAAAAACATTTTTTCAAAGTACAAATCTCATATTATATTCACTCGGGCTAATTTTATGTGGTATAAGTAATTGATTATTTTTTAAACCAAAAAAGTAATAGGTTATTTTGATTTTGTTTTGCAAAAGCTTGAGTGGGGTATCTTGAGGTACTGTGAGTGGGGAATCTCTTGGTGGGTGATTTCTTTTAATGAGGAAACCTAAAAATTGTTTTGGAGATTTGATGTAGATCACAATGGAGTAATTTACTTTTGCCTAAGTAAGAGTTTTCGTGCAACACATTAAGAATCAATTACAATAAATTGTAATTGATTAACACTTGTGGGAGCTAAGGCTAAAAGTTGAACTCCTGTTCTTGTAATCGATTATACTTGGTCATAATCAATTACAAGTGGATTTTAATTTACAGGTTTTTATTTTAGTCAATTACATGGTGTGCCTAGAACTTGCGGTGTTATTATATACTTTACGGTAATCATTTACCATATCATTAAAATGGCTTTTGGGGCGTTTATTTTATATGGTAATCGATTATGATAAGTTGTTTATACTGTAGAGGCAGTTTAAAAAAGGACGTGGTTTAGTTTTGCCCAAGTAGGAGCTGTTGTGCCACACACTAAGAATCAATTACAATGGACTGTAACTGATTAACACTTGTGGGAGCTAGGCCAAAAGTAGAACCCCTGTTATTTTAATCGATTATACCTAGTCGTAATCAATTACAACTAAGTGGATTTTATTTTAAGATTTCTATTTTAATCAATTACATGGTGTACCTAGAATCTATGGTGTTACCATAAATTTTTTGTTGTAATCAATAATCATATCATTAAAAGGACTTCTGGTATGTTTATTTGATTTGGTAATCGATTAAGATAAGTTATAATCAGCAGTAGCGGCAATTTTAAAATTAGAGTGTAAATTTTGCTTTATTCTTTTATAAAATAGAAAAAAGGAATCAAGCTAATTGTCACAATTATACAATCGTAACTTGAATAGACTACCGTTGCATACATGTGATTATCACATCAGTCGACCCCAACACTATAATTGAAATTATCTATACTTATTTACATAAGTTTCTTAAATTACCACCAGCATTAGAGTGCACTTAAGAATAGCTAAGAGACAATTTTTGTAGAGGATGACAAGACTAATTAAGAAGAACATGACAAATTTAGGCAGAAATGTTTTTTGTTCAGAGTTCAAAAGTGAACAACAGAAAGAAAAAGGTCCAATCCCCATAAATACAATGTAGAGAACGGAGTTGTTATTCTCACACTGCATTTTGCTATTTTCACTACTTACGTGGGTTTTTTTTTACTTATTTCCAAAATTATTCTTCCTACGAGCATACGATTTCATTGTACAAATATATAATGGAATGGTATTTCTATTTCATATATTTGGGGTGGAAAAAATAGATAAATAGAAATATGACTTTGTTGTATACTTATACAAAGAAATCTTGTTCTCGTTGTATATGTTTGAGGTGAAAAGAACATATGTAATGAAAATAAGATTTCATTATAGAAGTATACAATGGAATCCTATTCTTTTTTCACACACAACATATACAACAGAAACATGACTCTATTGTATACTTCTACAATATAAAACAGAATTGTATTTATGTTGTATTCCTTTTTTTTACTCACAAATATATGCAACAGAAACACGATTTTGTTGTATACTTGTACAATGAAATTTATTTTCGTTAGTTTGTTTGATAAACAACATACTAATTGATAAAAAAAAATAGAACCTAAATCACAATAAAATGTTCATGGCCAAAACGTGAAACAATTAACAAACTCATCATTTCCCTCATTTGGATTTTTCAAACCATTATATTTTTTTGCATTCCATATGCTTAAATGGGATGATAAAAAGCATTTTGGCTTCCATAAATCATATTTCCCCAACCACTAAGCATTGTAACTTCATCATAAATAAAATATTTCAATCCAGTACATATACCTAAAAAAAAACATTTTCAATTCATATTTTGTATATTCATAAAGAAGGAAAAAGTTCTCAGTGAAATATCAAATTTTCATTATTCTTTGCACAAAAAAAAATAGAATCATGATTTTTGTTGTTAGAGACACAACGAAGTCATGATTTTGTTTGTTTAAAATGAAACAAAAAAGATTACCAAGTTGCAAATCCAAGCTCTATCAGTGAAGGAGATTAATCAACTGAATGAATGGGGTTGATAGAAGGTAGATTTGGGATTTAGGGTGTGATGAAAATGAAGAAGGGAGAAAAGGGAGTGAGGGTGTTGATGTGTAAAATAATGTTGTACAAGGGAAGTGTAACCTACGTAATAGTATCGTCGACTCGAATGTCTGGATATCGTAACCTAGAGACCTGTTAAATTCCTAAGTAATTCAAATTGCATAAACTAAACAATTTTGGGAATTTTGTCTTGTGTTTGAGATTGTTTACCAATTACATCAAAGAAATATAAATTAAGCTAAGCAAAAATTTCTGAGAAAGAAATGTATGAATGAAGACAAGCCCAAATTATGAATTTGCATGTATCCAATTTTCCCTAATTCTAATTATAATTAAGAACCCTAAGTTAATGATTAATCGTTGGTTGCCTCTTAAGGTAATTATCAATCTATGGTCAAGGTCTGAAAATACTCTTCCCCCTAAATTAATTCTCAATTGGTCATTTGGGATTTAATTTAGGGTTAAGGAAAAATTATAGAATTTTGAAAAAGGAGATTCATATCACTAGTTTGATTATGCAAGTTTTATGAATCCTATAATTCTACAGGTCAGTTAATTACAAGAAAGTGGTAACTGACAAGCAATCAACTGTAAATCAAAGTGATTAATTACAATATGAAAATAAAGATAGTAAAACAAATATGATTAAATTAATAACATCTAAAAACACAATTAAATATAGAATAAGAGTAAAAGGGTACAACTATATCATAATTTGAGCTCTAAGGGTTTATGATGTAGTTGTACCCATAAACTAAAATGGAGTGAAAAAAGTCAAAATCAGCCACAAAAGAGAAACTAAAATGGAAGCGACAAGCTAGAAAGAGCAACTCTAACTATAACATATATAATTTTTGGGCCTTTAGCCATCCAATTAACCAAAATAACTCATTTGACTAGACAAAATCTCTTGTATCCTAACAAGTTCAACATGTTGCGGAAGATCCTAACTTGGTAATCCCTCTAGCAATTTTTTAGAGGTTGGCCTCAATGAATGTGGGCTTAGTAAGGTTATTGATAAGACTATTCATGTATGGGTGTTGCTATTAGCTCTACTACAATTGCTAATGACACTACGCACGTAGGTGCCTTTTAGAGTACTCCAAATAGACAAAACATAATGGAATTGTGTTTTCGTTGCTTATATGGGGATGAAAGAAAAAATAACAATGAAAACAATTTCGGCGCACAAGTGTACAACGAAATTGTATTCTAGTTGTTATTTGGGGGGTGAAGAAAAATAAAGCAATGGAAATATGATTCCATTGTATATTGTGCAATAATAAAATCTTATTTTTGTTGTTGGCTCAACATGAATGATTTTGATCACCATCTGTCCATCCCAAACAACAACAAAAATTCAAAATTTGCAACAGAAAAGGAGGGCAAGGGGTATCCTCTCTTCCCCTTTTTTAGCCAACCCCATTTTTTTTTCACCTTGAATTGGTCAAAGCCAAGAACACTTTTTTCAAATAAATTTAATAAATTCAGAATTGGGGTGGGGTGCATGGATACTGACGGCACGAGATGGTGCATGGATTTGGACGTCAACGTTGCATTGGTGGAGCAAGGTGGTTGGTGCAACACAAATGAACGACAACAATGCTTGGTGGACAAGGGTGGGATCGCACTCGGTGGTGATGTGCAGGGGTAAGGTTGCACACAATTGTGATGAATGAGGGTAGGGTCACACCGCAGTGATGATCGATGGGGGTAGAGGGCTAAGAAGTCTTGGAGGAAAGAGAAGAGGTGTAAGGATTTGGTGAGGGGAAAAAAGAGGAATTTTGGAAGGGTTGGTAGTGCTAATAGTACTTTTCGTAATGAGAATAGTAGTTCCCTTCCTTCAATGAGTTTGCTCTAGGCCCAACATGAGATAATGGGCATTTTGTCAAAATACCTTTTTCATTGCCTATGTGATTATGACTTGTATATATGTTCACATAATTTCTTTTTTTTTCTTTTATGTAAATGTTCACATAAGTGTTTAATCAAAGAAATTTGAATAAAAAGAAGGCTTAAATACACTTTTAATTATCATAAAAATTATTACAATTATGTGATTTCGATTACTTTAATATGTATTTGCTTTGTGTCATTGATAAATAAGTGACATGCGGAAAATTGAGAAGAAATTTTGAAAATGATAAGGTGGGATTTGAAACTCCCTATCTTAACTACCATAAAAACACCTAACCATTAGGATACTGAATTTCTCCAAACATTTTCAAATTTCACTTTTAAAGTAAAATATTGTACAATCTTAGACCTATACTTTTTCTTCATTAATATTTGTTTCCCTTATCATCAAGTATCACTATTAAAGTTATGACGTGGGAGCCACATCATCAACTAGTTTTTTGTAGCATCCACATTTAATTTTTTTATAAACTATTTTTAGTCTTCATTTTTTTACAAAATTCATTTTTAGTCCTTCAATAATTTTTTACCAATCTTAGTTCATCAACAATTTTTATCATTTTTTTAGTCTCCCCATTAAATATCATCGTAAGAGGTGATATGATAGCCATGTGACTTCCCATTTGAGCTACTAGTTTGACATAATAATCTTGTGGTAAAATTTTGTTGGTTCAAGACATTTTTTAAAAAATCTAAGGCACTACAAATTTCTCATGATGTGTAATTGCTAGAAAAATTGAAAAAAAAAACATAGAAAAAGATGAAGTAAGCAAAATCAACAATCCTCAATACAAAAATCAACAACTCACTAAATCATGGTCCAAAAGGTTTAATTATTTTATTGGTCCCCATACTTTTGCCAAATTTTTAATTAGGTTCATGAACTCTTTTTTTCTTTTGATTAGGTCCCTGAAGTTTTATTTTTTCTCAATTGGGCCATTTCGTCTAATCATTGTTATAAAAACAATTAATTGTAGACGCCTAATTAAAGGTGTAGATAGTGGACTTGGTACTTCTAGAGTGTGTTGTAAGTACAAATGAATCAATTGTGAGAGTTTTCTACAAGTTTCAACCTTATGCAAAGCTAAAAACAATCATGAAAGAATACTTTTTATAAATATCTCATAGTTGACTTAATTGTGCTTGCAACACATTCTAGAAGCACCAATTCACTATTTGCACATCTGATTAGGTGTTTGCAATTAATTTTTCTTAAAAACAATTAGATAGAAGCCCAATTAAAAATTAAAAATAAAAATTTTGTGGCCCAATTAAAAGAAAAGGTTCAGGGATCTAATCGAAAAGTTTGTAAAAATATGAGGCCCCGCAAATTAATTTAACCGATCCAAAACACAAATTTAACAACTGACAATAAGAAAAATTAACAAGAATAAACAAAATCACAAATCACTAAAGTCAAAACTCTAAACATCAAAATCGCACCCACAATGTTCTCCAGCTTTACTTCTCGAATAGATGCTAAACTCTTTCATTTTAATATTTCTTCCATGAACCCTTGTGCTCCACGAGTAACATCATACATAGAAGGTGAACACAAGGTGACAATGGTGACAAGAAAGGGAAGCCATGACAACAAATTCCAATGTCATGAAAATTTACAAGTGAATTGTTGATTTGTGTAATATAGGTTATTATTTTGCTTACTAAATCTCTCTATTTTTTTTCTTCAAATTTTCAAATGTTTTTTTATAAGTTTTACATTACTAAATAAATTTAACATCTTATAATTGTTAAAACATATCTCGAACCAACAATATTTTGCCACATGACTATTGTGTTAAACTAGTAGTTCATGTGTGACTTAGAAAGTTATGTGGGTTCTATATCACTGCTTAATAGGGATATTTGATAGAAAACATAATTGATGGACTAAGGTGTTAAAAAAAGTTAACTCAAAAAAGTTAAATTGTCATCTTGTTATGAAAATAATTTCAATGAAAATGTAATTAAGAAAATTCTTAAAAAATATTATTTTTGTGAAAATGTTATTTTTTTAAAATATATCAAACTTAAAAAAAATAAGATTCTTAATTTATTTTATGAAGTTCAAGATTCTTAATTTAAAATTTATGATAAATTTCTTCCCTAGAAAATGCTCCCTCGATGAGTTAGAATCTCACTTTTAGCAATTTTTATCTCTATTTTTTTAGATGTTACATCATTGACACGTCTATATTAGGGGCAACATTAATGTCATGTCAAAAATATGAGAATATCTAAATCCTTTTAGGATAAATAGTAATTTTCATTCTTGAATGTGTAGAATACTCATAAATTCGTTCTCGGAAGATGAAAATTCAAATTTTTGTCCCTAGAAGTGAAAAAAGTGCTACAAATTCATCAATTCGTTAACTTCTATTTGTTACTATTAATGAAAGAGCCCACACAACACATTGAGAGACAAATTTGTCAATGTTTTACACATTCAGGATGAATTTGTCAGCACTTTACCCAAAATATAATTTACTTTTCATCTTCTACTTTTTCTTAATATTTGCAAACATAACATAATAATAAACACTTTAAAAAAAAGGAAAACAAACATAAGTTACAATAAATATAATAATAAGCATAATATTTATTAATAAGCATAATTTGTCTATTGCTAGCAAATTTCTATTATGACAACATTAGGTAGTGACAAAATCAACTTGAGTCTCATTTTTTTGTAATGATTAATTTAATGAGTGTGCATTTTTTATTTGTTTGAGTCTCATATTTTGGATAAGGTATTGTCTCATATTTTTGCTTTGAAATTTTTAATGTGAGAGTATTTTACCCAAAATATGATATTCAAACAAAAATGCACAGCAATTAAGTTAATCCTTACAAGAAAAAATGAGATTCAACTTGATTTTATCATTACCTAATGTTGTTACAGTAGAAATTTCAAACAAGAAACAAATTATGTTTATTAAACAATATTATACTTATTATTATGTTTGTTTTAACTTATGCTTGATTTCCTAATTTTTAAGTGTTTATTATAATTTTATGCTTGTAATCATTAAAAAAAGGAAGATAAAGATTAAATTATATTTTAGATAGAACGCTGACAAATTCGTCTCTAAATGTATAGAGCGTTTACAAATTTGTTCCTCAATATGCCATGTAGACTCTTTCAATTGACAATAATAAATGAAAGTTAACGGATAAACAAATTTATCACATTTTTTTTACGGACAAAAAATTGAAATTCTATCTTTTAAAAGTGAATTCGTCAATTTTATATATATATATATATATATATATATATATATATATATATATATAACAATGACTATTTATCATCTTTTTAAACGTGTCAGTGATTGTACTTACTCATTCGCACATGGATGTGGGGTATAGCTATGGAGCCTGACTCATGCAACTACACTTTTCTCTATCCATCTACATATTACAGTTAAAATTTGTTATGTTTTAAGCAAAATAAAATGTGAAAGAAAACTCTCCCAATTGGAATAATTAAGTTTCCTAGTTTCAATTCCGGCGCAGCATGCTCTAAAAAAACAAAAAATAACGGCGCAGGATTACATTTTCTCTGGACGATTTTGTTTCTTATGTTATTGTCTTAATTTCAAACTATTAGCCGAAACTCAAATTCTTTAATATATTAAAAAGTAATATAGTGGCGTAAACTTCTTATATTCTTTTTAGAGAATGAGATTTAGTAGGCGCCTACTGCAAGAATTCTCCCTTATCATAGTAAAACACACACACACATATATATATATATATACATATATATATATATATATATATATATATATATATATTGTTGCATTCATATGTAAAAAGATATATCTAGTGAGAGAATTTGGTTTAGATTCTTATCATACACAAAAATTTCTTGATCCAACAGAAACTGCTTACTTAAAAAAAGTAGTCTTTAACACATTAAATTAAGGACATTCATTATCTCTATCTCACACTATTTTTCTTTTTAAAGCAGAAAAAGGCCAACATCACGCCTAATGTGTATGGGTGAAGCGTAAGTCGACACAGGATAGCTGGCCTAAGAACTTGAATCTCATTTGATCATGACCTGCTATGAAAATTACTAATATTCCTTTCAATGAATTTGTATCATTAATTAACAGCATCGGTGTTTATCCATTACAATATATATGGACTTGACTGAAGGAGGAGGCATCAATGCCTAATAAATATGGGGCAGAAATTAGTGATCGGTGGGTATAAGCTTTGTCCCCCCTTCAATGAATTTGTACAAATAATAGTAAAGTAAATCCAGATTATCGATAATGGTGGAATTTCATGTGAAGAAGCATCGATGGCAGAATATCTTAATCTTGTTATATATGTTTACGTATTTTTAAAAGTACATGTTAATTAAAAAAATATTTAATAAATTATAATAGCTACATAAGAAATTTCAAAATCAAAAGTAGCTTTAATAGTTTTTAGAAGCTAAAAGAAACTTTAAAAAAAAATCTTAAAACAATATAATATAAAATATTGAATTAAACTTTATGAAGATTTGATGTTCAATTTAAGTATAAATTTCCCAGAAACTTATATAAATATTTGGAGAAGGAAACAAATATAAATTATCATGATACATATATAAATTTTTTCAAAGAATATTTATCAACATGTAAATATGTTAGTCGTTTCTAAAAATATTATGATTCTCAAAAATCATGATTCTTATTTATATATGAAAAAAATATTCTTTTGCCAAACATATCCTAAGATTTAAGGTTAGTTAGGGAGTGTATGTGTGCGTACGTGTGCAAACATTCATTGGCAAAAGCATAAAAATGGTGTTTTTTTAGAAAATATTTACGAAAATGGTATTGTTTCAAAAATATTTAGGTAAATGGGACGGTCAAACATATTCAATTTGGATGTGTCTCATTTAGTCGCTAATTCGGTCACTAACACTTTTTCGATAGAATTTTGTGGTTTTTTTTTATTTTTTTTATGTTTGCAACCACAACATTCCGTCACAAAAACTGTTAGCGACTGAAGTAGAGACCAAAATTGAACATGTTTTAATTTTTGACGTAAAATATCATTTAATATTATTAATTGTTATTTTTATCTAATTTAAAGTATTTTTTTATACTGATCTTTATCATAGATATGATATTCTTTACTTTTTTTAAATATTGTTTTATTTAGTATATTTTTTAAATTTATATGATTTTATTTAATATATTCTGAATTTTTGGTATATCTAATTTTTAATATATTATTATATTTAATATATTTTCTATATTTTTAATATTATTTTATTTAATATAATTTCTAAATTTTTATATGGTTTTGTTTAATATTTTTTGGATTTTTTAGATAACTAATTTTTAATATAATATTTTTATTTAATTTGATATATAGTTTTACAAAATCATGTAGATAAAAAAAAATTGATTACCAAATCTTAAATTACATCTTATATGTCATTATACAATTGCATTATTTGCCTGGGATGGGACTGCACTTGCAGTGGCCATGGGAGGTAATGAGTGTCACAATAATGCTTGCTCCCAAAATAGAATGTCACACACAACGATGACGATGCTGGGAGATGTAGGTGAGAAGAGGTTGATCATTAGTGCTCATTGGAGGGTTTAAACTATGGTGGTGATGAATTTATCCCACAGGGTTATTATAATAGTGTCATTGGAGGCAATCCATGCTGGTTGAGGTGGAACTCTTAGTGATTATGAGAACACAAACAATAGTCATAATAATTGATGGTTAAGTTGAGTCTGAGAGAAAAATTGAAGTCAAAATAGGGAAAGAAAAAATATAAAATGAAAAAAAAATAGTTGTTGATTCAAAAATTAAAATATATATCCACCAATAAAAAATAAGTTTTCAACTGTGTGAGATCTGTCAATATCAATATTCACACTCTATTACGATATATCTTTTGATTATTTTTTTTCGTCAATATTTTACATTAGCACTATTCAATTTTAAGTAATTGTTTTAAAGAGAAAAATATGTGATTTTATGTGTAAAAATTAATGTCATCCGTGCAAATAGCATAGATATGATACTGATATTTAATTTATAAAGTGTGTATTAAAACTCATTATCTATTAAACATTTCTGTAACTAATATAATTTATTAAATAAATTAAAAATAATATAAGTAAGACATGAAATGTATGTAGTGCTTATAGTTTTAAAAGATTATATTTTTACTTCAA
>PYAF01002033.1:199101-222952 GCA_007407185.1 Glycine tomentella | reverse complement strand
ATAACTTTATCCATTTTATATATGAGAAAAGATAAATTCCATAATATTATATCACATATTTTATTAATTAGTGTATCAATGTAGTCAAAGTGATTTTATATTATATATATATATATATATATATATATATATGCATGCAACTACAATATACCTTATCTGGGATTGATAATATAATTCAGTATTTTACCTTATCCGATTGATGTGTATAATATGTCAAAATGTTTGAAAATAAGAGAAATAATTAAAAAATAAAAAATATCATTAAATTAACTAATTAAATAATTAAAAAAGTAGAAAAACAATGAAATTTTTGGATGATTGAAGATTAAATCCTAATTTTGAGGAACTTAGAGGCATTTTTTGAAAAAAAAAAAAAAAAATAGTTGACCAGGGGGATTTGCCCATAGCTTTCTCTTTCAATTTCGAACGTTTTGACATAAGGTACGCCTCACTCGAACATTCCTATCAAAAGTTATGACCGTTCAAAGTTTATATACACCACGCATACATGACAGTGTCACAACCAAGTGGAACACTCCTAATTTAGGCGTGTTTAAACATGACTAAATTAAGCGTGTTTGACAGCCCCATTTGCATAAATATTTTTGAAACAACATTATTTTCGTAAATATTTTCTAAAAAACACCATTTTTGTGCTTTTGCCAACATTCATTGCTTAAGTTATTGATCTAGCTACCTTCTTTTGGCTAGATCCCTTACAAAAGTAGATAGATATAAAAGAAAAAAAAATTGGCTAAGTTTTAGTATATTTACTATCTATCTATGTCTTTGAATAATACTAAAATTCCACCAGTATAATTCTCACATAATATTTTTAAATTAATTTTTATATTCTTTTAATTTATTTCTTCATTTATTTACTTTTATTAACATTTCGTTTATTTCATGTATATATTTCTTGGACTTTTGTTTCATTTCGTTTAATATTTTTAAAGTTATTTGTTTAAAAAATTCTAACGAATAGAAATAAGAAATATAATAATTTTTAATATAGTAAAATATTCTTAGTTCACCACTACAAGAAATAAGGAATTTACCCATGGTTACTTTTGGAGTTACATGTTGTCTAGACTACCGTTAAATGCATTTACCCATGAGTGGTCTTTTCTTCGTAAGTTATCTATGGCAAACGTATTACAATCACAATTTATAATTAACAACCCTCGAATATGCGGGAAAAGCATACATTAATTTAATACACGTTTAACGTTTCTTTTTCTGCTTAGTCGATCATAAATTTATCTTTACAATTACTCATATATGTTTCTTTAACTTAACTAATACACTAATAGAAAAGTGTCAATTTTCTGCAAAATTTGTTGCAAGAAAAAAAAATCACAGGAATTTTCTGCAAATTTATATGCGAAAAATGATCCAAAGAAAATTTGTGCGGATTTTTATGAAAAAAAATAATCTACTGGAAATACCTGTGAATTTTCTTGTGAATATATATATATATATATATATATATATTCGTAGGTAGAATTTATTAATATTATAATAATTTAGGAGGAAAATATTTAGATAAATTTTCTGCAAATTTACTTGCCAATTACATCCCCAGGAATTTTTATAAATTATTAGTTTTAAAATAATTTTCATAACAAAACATTATTTTACTTATCAATTATAAATATCTCACTATTTCTAATTTCAATTAAAAATATTAGGTAGATTAATTTTTTAATTAAACATTCACTTAAAAAGATAAATAGTGGTATTTAAAAATTTTAATTTAGAAAGATTAAAAATAAGTTGTAGAATAAAATATTATTTTAAATGAATTTTGGAATTTAAAATTAACAAAAATTATCGTTTATAACAGTGAGACGTGTAAAGTTTCCTTTTAAAATTCGGTTTTGTTAAAATTTCCGTTTAGAAATCATTTTCGCATATATATAATAATAAATAAATTGACGTATAATAATTTAAAATAAGGTTAATATAATGGAAAAAGACATAAATATAAAGGTTATGATGAAATTAGACACGAGCTAAAAAAGAAGGGTTAAATTTAGGCAGATTCCTCCTTATTTATTTTTTTAATTGATTTTTAAAATTTAAAAATAGAACGCAGGATATTTTTTTATCATAAATTTTGCAACATATATATTCTTATTAGTTCATGGTTTTTTCCCTAAAAAAATTAATATATGCTTTTATCCTTTATAATTTTAAAAGAATCAAACATATATAATTTTTTGAATTTTTAAAAAATTGATGTACGAATATAAGAATTTTAATCGAAATTTTATTCTAAGAAATAAATATAAAAACTGTAAAGGTTAACTGACTGATTATACAGATAATTTTGTTTACGTGATGCTTTGGACCCTTTCTTTATTATAGTTGATGTCCTATTGATAGATTTGAAGATGTCAGAAATCACCATTTCTCATGTTTTTACCTTATAAGAATTATCACTATCGCTCATACTTGTTTTCAATATATCGTATTTTTTCTTCAGATAAGAATGAACAAATAATAGCACGTGAATTATACAAATGAAAATGAAAAGGTCGTTCTTGAAATTCCAGAATCTGCTTGCCGACACATCTCAGCTAACAAAAATGGCGACATAAAAACAATAATAAGTGTAATTAAGTTCTCAGTGTTGACACTGACATCAAAACCAAAATCAAGATTGACGAATGTCGGTATAGGCCTGCTTCACATGGATAAATATATGTTGCTGTGGTTTAAAATGTAAAAGCAACATAGATGAAACCGACGTGTAAGAAATATTGTCCATTTTCGTACGTATGAGAATAAAACTATTTTTGCCACACAAAAGCCATGCAAAACTAATGGATATATATTTTCATAGTCTTTAACGGTGTATATGGGTGTGAGAAAAGAAAGAGACAAAGGAAAATGGATAATTAGAAAAGAAAAGAAGAAAAAATGTGAGTGTTTTCACGTGAAAATCAACCGATAAGAAGACTAATTATTTCAACACAATTCCAAAATTAAGATCAAAAGATTGATGTTAAAGAGAAAAATTTACTCGATCTCCAACAATGGATACTTAAGCTACTTCAAGAAGGTTTGGTATAGGTAAAAAGAAAAGGAAGAAAAAAAGATAAGATTTGCTGAAAAGTGATGATTAAATTACTGTGACGGGAAATCGTAAATAAAAATCGATTTAAGGAAAACATTAAAGGAAAGATAAAATAAATGCAAGATAAAATAGATTTGTGTTTTGGATTGATTGTGTTGTTCAATTTAAAATATAAGATTTATTTATAGGCTAAGAACTCATCTTCCACTAAATCACGTTTTTTTTTCACTTACTAACTACCTAGAACATGGTTTGGTTTGGGAGTAATTTTGTGTGTGTTGATTTTACACTCAATGAACTTATTTTGGATGCTAAAATCAGCTTACCTGCATTCCAAATCTTAAACAAATTATAATTTTTCCTAGTTTTAAGGAAGCATTACCGTTAATCAGGTTTAACCGTCATAAACCAATTAAATATTATAAAATATGGAAAATGTTATTTTATTTTTATTAAATTAAATGTAACTTAATTCAAATAATTTCTGGATGCTACAGGTAAGTCGATTTCTTTCATTTTCACACACATTATAGACAATCAATTTATGTCATTTCGACCGACATTATAAGTAGTTGTTTTAACCTTATCCTCATTCAATTGACCTTCTTGTTTGATGATACTGAAAAATAATCAGTCATACAACAATTAGATTGACCTTATTCGCATTCAACTAATATTAAAATAAATTAATTTTCACATTATTAACACTAGAGGCAAGTTATCGAAGTTGTAAAATTTTGTTACCAATAGTGAAAGTAGAGTAAAAATAAAAGTTGATTGATCGAAGAGAAATAAATAGTAGAATAATTGATAAATTTGAATTAAAATTATTCAATAAGTAAGAAAAGAAAAAATATTAAATAAAAATTCATCATCATCGTCGTCATTATTATTATTATTATTATTATTATTATTATTATTATTATTATTATTATTATATTTGTGCGTGTCAAATTAAACGATAGTATAATTTAATGCGGCAAGGTTCAAGTGCCTAATTTAAGTGTGTAAAAATGAGTGTCATTTCACTTATTTTCTTCTCACAAGGGAGAGTAAATATATTTGCGTGGATCCCAGTGATTTTTTTATTTTATTTTAAATTCCTCTTCTTCCACTTAACCATGCAAACCTACTTTCGCTTACTTCTACACAATTTCATCTTATTCCACTTATTTCGTTTATCTCTTCCATCATACCAAATAGATTGTAAGGGATATTTGATATAAGGAAAGTTTTTAGTTTTTTTAAGAATATACAGTTAAAATTATTTTTGTCACATTTAGTTATTAAAAAATAATATTTCTAGTAAAATTGTTTCCCACGAATGCATTTTACCAATATTTTTCACGAAATTATTTTCACTAGAGTGGTGGAAATTTAGTTTCTTGAGTTGAGAAAAAAGTTTTAATGCGGTAACTCATTTAATACAATACAACATTACCCTTATTAAAGAATTTTTAAGATAAATAGAAAATATTTAAAAATTTGAAAAAAAATATTAAATTAAAAGTTCAGGATATGTTTTTTTCCTAGGAAACATGTATAAACATTCTTGGGTACATTCTAAGAATCATGATTCTTATGCATAAATTTTTCTACTTAATGCCCCCTAAAGGTGGAAAGTATATGACGTGTATTTATGTTCATAAAATTACACCCAGAGAATTCTATTTGGGTACATTTCCACTCAATTGGCTATTGAATGGTAAAAGAAAATAGAAATTGCTTATGTTTTTCATTAGAAAGCATTTTACACATTACAAAAGAATAAGATTTTATTTACGATTGGTATGTGATAATCATAATAAATGACCAGAAAATATTGTATTTTTGACAAATAATTTAACTGCACAATTTGATGCAAATTTTGACAATAAGAAACCTCCACAACATTTCAACACAAAAAAAATTAATGGGCCTGTATTTTTTTAATTATTAATTTCTTTAAAACTTCCCTTTTCATTTTTCAAGCTCTGTTCCCCTCACTGTTTCTCACACCTTTCCCTTGAATTGGCATTTCATGCCACTCCTTTAGTCTTTCATTCTCAATCTTAATGTGTGAAGCGAGATCTTTCTTAATTTATTCTTAAGTCTTTAAACTCTGTTTGAGCCTTTTTCAATTCGGTGTGTCCCTATACCTCTAAATCCTACTGAGACATAACCATGGTTTAGGGTTTTAGTTTCTTCATGTTTTCTCTTCTTGATTGTCTGTGTGTGTGGCTTTAAATGATTTTTTTAAACTTGATTTGATCTAGACCTCAAACTAAAACTTAAGAACCTAGGAAAAGTGATAATGTTTTTGAAATCTAAAATGAACCAAAAGCATAAGTGTATTTAATTGAACTTAAAGGTCTTGGGTCAAAACTCTTTATAATTGACTAAAAATTCAATTTTTAATTGATTATCATAAGTTGTTAATCAATTATATCGTTTTTACTCTGTTAATTTCTAAAAAAGAAGCTTATATGCATTTTATCGTTAAACGATGAAATAATTAATTTTTTAGTGTTCATAAAGGAACACATTTTTAAATATTTGATTATATGGCCTATTAATCTATTATTAAAGTGTTCATGATTCAAAATGTTCTTAAAGTTCAAAACAATCTATTGCAAGGTAAAAATAATGGATTATATCAGTTTATTTTATAAATAACAAACTTTGAACTAATTTTCTAAGTGTGACTCCATTTTATCAAAATCGAACAAATAGTTTTCCAAAGAGCGAAATGTGAAAAAATCTTGAAAGTTAGTTTGGATGAAGAAATTAAAATGGGGAAACTAATTTTTAAAGGGATATAAATTTATTTTTATTTAAAATCACTTGTTTGGATATTTAACTAAAAGAAATTTAAAATTTTGGAATTTGAAAACGTAATTTTAATTAGCTAAAAGCATATAATTCTAAATTCCATCAAAACATAAGGAATTCTAAAATTTCTCAACCACCTTTGTGGAGACGGACCTTCACTTCCCTTGCTCTCTCGACGCTCTCGTGAATGCAGATGCGAGCCCTCGCTTATATGCTCTTGCGAACCCAGACACAAACCCTCGCGTAGTGGTTCACGCTGTCACCCTCTCTCACGGTGGTTCACGCTCACAGTAGTTCATACCAAGCTCATCTTTGATTTTCGTTTCTAATTTCATTATTTGGTTTTGTTGATTTAGTTTCATTTTTTTTTATCTCGGGTTTAGTTTTTCTTTTCGTGTTTGATTTTGTTCGTCACTAATTTCGAGTTGGGCAAATTGATTCCTTAATTAATTAGTGTATCTCAATTTTTTTTGCTCTTACATGCATAGTTGTTTATGGCAAATTTTCCTCACTAATTTTGTTCTGTTGATTGCTTTTGAATTTGTTTTGAGGATTATTTTGAATTATGATTACACTATGTGCATGCATGAGAGGGTTTTTCCTGGATGGAATTTTGTTGGCTGTGAAATTTTGTGCTATCTTGAGGCAGAGTAAGTGAGGAAACTTATTTGATACCTACCTTGGACTAGTTAATTGAAATTTGTTTTGAGGATTGGTAAGGAAAAGGGAGTATACTTCAAGATGCTTTGTTTGCTATGTTTATTTGTGTTAATCTAGGGGAGTTTTCTATCTTTCTAATTTTTTATGTTCTAAATTTTGAAGGAATAAGCTAAATACATGACTTTGAGAACTTGTAAATTAAAAAAGAAAAAATCAAAAAGGGACAAGCGAGAATGTAAATGAGCTTAGCTTTAATGCTAACTCAAAATTCTTGAGGCTTATTTTGCAAATTTTGTTAGGACAACTGGCATCATGAAGAAATGAGAAAATTATATATGTTAGTTTTGATACTAGGAAAAGCCTTGCAAGGAAAGTAAGAATCTTCTTCCTAGTTTGATCAAAGGTAAATGTTTTCTTTGAATACCAAATGGATCCCTTTAAATGCAGAGTAGTTGATTGAATTTTCTGATTTTTCTCCCCTAATATTTGCATATTGTTGACTCTGCGTATCATTGCCCGATCCATATTTTGTTTATCATAATAGAAATATTATTGAGGCCTTTGTGAAATCATTAGACATGAGTCAGACAACTTCCTTTGTTCATTTTATTTTAGAACAAGTATAAACACTACATCTCAAGTTTGGTAGGTATATATGACAAAACATTAATAGCATGTTTTGTTTTGTCTCCAGATTTTGGCTTTGTTCAGAAGTTCCAGCTCTTAGAAACAAGCTTTTTCACAAACAATGGTTTGGGGATTTTCAAAGCCTAATTCAAAGTTGTTAGATTAAAAATAAAGAAAACAGTCACTAAAATCCTTTTATGGTTATGGATATATGTGTGTATTAACGATTTCTATCACAAGGTATTAATAGTAATGGCTCATCCACTCATGTATCATGGATGGGTTTTTGGAATTTTACTCTTTTGAAGGACTAGAGTCTTCTACCGAGTCTGAAATATGTTTCTTGTTACCTTTTCAATATTGTTAAGGGAACTTATCCTTGATTCCTTGTTAGATCAAATCTTATGCCATCATTTCAATTTTTACATCAATTTTTCTTTCAAAACTAGTTTAGAGTTTGGTCATTGTTTTGTTGTTGAAGAAGGATCTTTATACTTCTGAAATATGTTTCTTGTTACCTTTTCAATATTGTTAAGGGAACTTATCCTTGATTCCTTGTTAGATCAAACCTTATGCCATCATTTCAATTCCTTGTTATCCTTGAAATATTCATCTATTTGCTAGTAACAACCCTTATATGTACAACAATTCATAGTGATTATTTTTCTCTTAATTTTCTATTTTCTGTTGCTTCCTACCATCTTCTCTACAACCAAAAACACTAATTTTGTATCATGCATAAGCTTGTTTAATTAGAAAATTGTTTTTTATAATTGTAACCAAACACAAAATAATTTATGCTTTTATATGAATCACTTATAAATAAATCACTATCTTGCTTAGAATTTTTGTGACACTATCCTGCTTAGAAAAGTACAAGTCAATAATTATATATAGAGTTTTTGAGACATCTTGCTTGTAATTTTATTTTAGTTATATAGTGTGGATAGTCAAGAAATGGAAAGTAGTATAGTTGATGCTTCAGTTGCTTCAAGAAAATGTATCAGAGATGAAGAGGAGGAGGAAGAACTTGAACAAACATTTTTCATTATTGTTAGTGTTGCCACTATGCTTTTTGGTGCAATAACTTGGTGTCACGACAATACTTTGTTAAGGAACTTGCCCAAAATTTGGAATTAGAAAGGAATAGTTTCCTCAACCATTTATATAGGGGAACAAAAATCGATTGCATTGAACAATTAAGGGTCGGTAAAAGGGCATTTTTTAAGCTTTGTAGAATTTTACAAGAGAAAGGGCAGTTGGTAAAAACAAGAAATGTTCCTATAACTAAAGTTGTGGCAATATTTTTGCATATCCTTGTTCACAACCTAAAGTATAGAGTTATGCACTTTAGTTATTGTAGATCCATTGAAACAAAAAGTAGGCAATTCAAGAATGTCCTACGAGCTATGATGAAAGTAAGCAAAAAATATTTGAAGTTTCATGACTATAATGTAGAGGGATCGGTGGAAAACATATGGAGATGATTTAAGGTAAGTTTGTTATTTATTAGTAATTATAAGGTACTTTAAGTGATTACAACTTATTTTTTATTTTGAAATGTTTTTAGAATTCAATTGGAGCACTTCATAGTAAACATATTCTAGTAATAGTTGCTGCAAAAGATAGGCCTAGATATCGTAATGGAAAAGGTGATATCTCTACAAATGTTTTAGGAATGAACAAGATCTCGTGACACTTTAGCAATGAATATGTTTGCTACCTATCAAATAAGAAGAAACTTTAATTAGGGAGATGTTTTTAGTGAATTTGGATTTTGTTTCTTATGTGTAATTGACTCTATACTCATGTATGTGTGATACTTTGGATTTTGTTTTTTTTTTATGTGCAATTAACTTTATATTTTCGTACAATGCTAATTTGACATATCTTACGTTTATATATATGCAATTATATATAAAATTTGACATATACTTTAGTACAACTCCTATATGTATAACACATGCCATCATATTGTTTTTTTCATCAGCATATGACATAGTATTGTTGCCGGCTGGTTCAAAATTTGAACTATATGTACATTTTATATATACTTATTTAACTTAATATATTCTACATTCTAATTTGTAATTCAGAGGATGAAAACTCTACACCAGTTTGTAATTCCATCTAGTTTTGGTCCTATTTTTTTTTTCTTTAATATAAGTCCCTATATTTTTTTCTTATGGTTAATTATGTGTCTAGGTTTGAAAATCTATACCAATCATTACTAATACAATGATTTTTTGTGTATGTGCAGGGATAGATCTTGAGAATGTCTTTTGGCTTATATAGGGACCACTTTTTTTAATTAAGTTTTTCAAATTATTTTGATGTCTTAGGTTGTATTCTGAAATCAGTTATGTTCAAGCTATTCTCATTTTTATATTTTAATGACATTGATGATGATAAAATGTAGAGGAGATACTTTATGTATGCTTTCTTTTGTTTTAGTTTTTCATGTTGGAATATTTTTTTTATGCTTTAGTTCTAAATTTATATTTTGAAAATATTATTGGACACAAATATATATAGATTTTTAAAGCAATTATTATAAAATAATAATTTTTATTTATATGACCATTTATATTTTTAAAATATAATTGGAGAAAAAATAAAAATAAAAAATAAATATAATAAATTGAAATTATTTAATTCAAACAAAGAATTCAAAATATAAGAAATTTAAATTGTTTTATCCTAAATAAGAAATTTGAAATTCAAGGAATTTAAATTGGTTTATCCAAACAAAAAATTTTAATTATCCAAGAATTTTAATTGATATATTTTAATTTTCCTGAATTTTAAATTTCTTGAAATTTTAAAATGTTCCATCCAAACACATGTTAGAGATCTTTGCACAACATGATTGCATATCAAAACATAAAATCTCATAAGCTTACGTATGGGTCATTATTAAGGATTAACAGGAATTATCATAAATTTGTTTTCAATTTGTGTGTTTAATGTGGACATCATGTGATACCAAATCCTAATCTTTGTTTGAAATTTTTGTTTTGTCTGAGAAAGGTTTTCTTAAGTGTTGCTTGTAGAGGGTTTTATACAAGTGGGTTTCTAAGGTGTCTTGAAAGGTTCAACAACCTTGTATGTTTTTGTATTCTATTTTTTGTGATTCTTGTGTTTTTCTGTTGTGTGCTTCTAAAAAACTTGAAATATAGTGAAAACTCTCAATCAGATTGATTAAAGACTAAACTAGATCATAGTGGACTAATCAAACCATTATAAAAATCCTTGTCTTGTTTTCTTTAACCATTTCTCTCTTTATCTAGTTGTTTGTGATTTATTGTACTTCATAACCTGTTTGTTCATTCAATGATGATATAGTTGTTCAACTAGGAATTGCATTTGAGTAATTTTTGTCCACATCTTATGTTCAAAGAAATTGGATTCGTTTGAGGAAGATGAAGACTTTTTTTGGATCAGTGAGGAAGATGAAGACTTGTACCATATTGTTAAGGCGTATGTACTCCCAACCATTTTCAAATGAGAAGTATGGATCCACGCAGAGTTTAAATGGTAAGACTAGTATGACTAGATAAACACTAAGTTTTCCCTCTAAAGTTTAAGTCAATCTCTATTTCAGGTCTTTTCTATAAGAAATAAAAGAGAACATTTTCTTTATCCTAATGATAATAAACCTAGAACTACTTTTAAGTGTATTAATTACTAAATTTATTTTGTACTCTTAATTAATTATGAGGTCTATTAATAATATACACTTATTTCCAATGAATTAAGTTATTAACAAAATCATATATACTCATTGGATGAAAAATTATCTTTTGATAGAAAAATCCCACTATTTTAATCATTTAATGCTATGCATGATTTTGAAATAAAATTAAAATTTATAACATTATTAATTAAATTTATCAATATAATTATTTTTATTAGTCTTGTTGAATTAGGTATTTGTATAATGGTAGTTTTTCTATCATATATATATATATATATATATATCCATGGTTGTAGTGATGATATCTGAAGATGATGGAAGACTTAATTAATATGACTTTATAGTGGATAAACCCTTGAGGCCTGATTCCATCAGAAGGACATTGGATTCCTATCATAATCTATATATGTCATTGCTGCGAACGTGTCACCAATGCCAAGAGTAACAATTCCTTCGCTTGTACAATATTACCTCATCAAAGTTTATTTTCCTCCACCACCACTAATAGTTATTTTTCACACCTTATTTTTTTGAGTAATTATCTTTGTTTTTTTTTTATCATTTTAGATTAAAATTAATAAAACTATGAAAAATCATTTTATGAAACATAAATAGAATTTCTTGTATTTTTTGTGAATAATTTATAGGTTACAAGACATTTTTAAGGAAAAGTCAAAAGTGAAGCTAATTATCTCAATACACCAAAATGAATGGAGTGTTCACCACATCAAATTTATCTCTCACCACAGCGAATCGACAAGTCTAGGATCTATAGCACGAGCTACATTCGCCACAATGAATGCGTGAATAGCCACGACGAAAGAGCGTTAGAAGCATGAAGATTCAGAGTAAATAACATCCTTTGCTTAAGAGTGAGGATTTGCTATAGAGAATACCATTTTTGTTGCAGTGAATTCTGACGTGGCAACAAAACAACTGAATTGGCTTCTCTTTAAAAAGCCTTTAAACAACAATTTGAACATCTTCTAATTTTTAGTTCATTTTTAATTTTAGGAAATGTTGGGGAGCGATTTTCTCTATTCTCTCCCCCCCTTCTCTCTCTCTCTCTCTCATATTTTCTATTTTTAGGATATATTCTTATCTTTTTGGTTCAACCATGGAGTTTTGGAAATAGATTTTCATTGTTGATATGAATGACGTGGATCTATAGCATATGTGATTCATTTGTTGTTCTCGATTTATGCAATCCTTTCTACTCTTAATTTTTGTGAACGCCCAATTTTGTCCATCCTTTTTCTTTTTAATTAAAGTGATATTACTAATTTCAAATTAAACAACATTTTCATTATTTGTTTTCTTTTACTATTTCACTAATCCTTCATTCAATTTGCTTCATATTTAACCACATTAATTTTATATATCTTGCTTGTTACCTTTATTGAATCAATCCTACCATAAATACCCAATTTTATCTAGTATTTTTCACTTTTGTTACAACATTTCAAATTTTCATTTGAAAAATATGTCCAAATTTCCCTTGTAAATATCCAAATTTATCCACTATTTATTTAATACCAAATTCATTATTTTGCATTAGATTAATATGTTTTGTATCTACTTTTACTTTCTTTGTACATTTTATTTTAATTCGTCTCAATATAGTGTAATCAATTGGGTTAACTCATTACCATTTTGGTGGAAAGGGAGCGTCCCCAGTATGGAGGCCGCACATCCCTTCATAAAGCTCTCACATAACATTGTTGGTTGTTAAGGCATTTGAGCAAGGGTGCTGTCAACCCTCTTTTGAATAGCTCGTCATCAAGGATGACATAGTAGCTGATTTTCCATTTCAGGCGTCGGGCTTCATTTTCGTCTGATGGCAATACCACCCGTATTAGGAAATTCTTGTAGGGGATCATCCAGTTTGGTTCCTCCTCTTCGCTTGCCATGACTTCTTGGGTGTCTATGGTTGGAGCTAGGAATGTCTCCTAGATAATGGTCTTGACATGGCTGGTCTTTTTGGCGTTGGCTAGCTTGGAGAGCAAGTCTGCTTCAGTGTTGCTCTCCCTGGGTATGTGGTACATCTCAAAGTCATCAATGAGAGTTTTTGCAGTGTGATAGTACCGGAGGAGTATTGTCTCCTTAGTTTGATATCTATTGACAACTTGTTCTTGGACAAATTGCGAATCGGTGTAGCATCTTAGCTTTTTGGCTCCGACTTCTTTTACTAGCTTCAAGCTTGCTATAAAGTGAAGTTGTCAGGGCCTTAAAGGATGATGCTTGCCCCACTTCTTTTCACGTTGGACGCTCCGTCCATGTAGAGATTCCACCAGTCTGAGGTGGTTTGGTCGCTGCCCACAAATTTTGCTAGAAAATCTGCCATGAATTGGGTCTTCATGGGGTCGCAAGGTTCATACATGAGATCGAACTCTGACATTTCTATGGACAATGCTATCATCCTCCTTACCAGTTCAGGCTTTCGTTACATCTGTTTGATGGGGTAGTTCGTCTTGACTACCACTTGGTGACTTTGGAAGTAAGGTCATAGACATTATGCCGAGGTAATAAGTGCCAACGCTACCTTCTCTATCATCTGGTACTGCTTCTCAGCATTGTGGACGATATGGCTGGTAAAGTAGATGGGATGGTGATGTTTCCCTTCCTCCTGTATGAGGGCTGAGCTGGCGACTTCATGAGCTATGGAGAAATATAGGAGTAAGTGTGCTTCTGGTCTAGGTTAACTTAGGACTGGCGATGTGGCAATAGTTTTCTTGAAGGCCATGAAAGCTTGCTTGCAGGCTTCGTCCCATAAGAAAGGCTCAGTTTTCCTAAGTAGCTTGTAGAATGGCTTCGCTTTTTCGATGATCTTTGGGAGGAACCTAGACAAAGACGTTAGTCTACTGTTCAACTTTTGGACTTCCTCGATGCTAGTAGGGTTGTGCATCTCTAGTACGACCACTACCGCGTAATAGTGCACATATACGTCTTCATCGACGTTGTTTTCTGACCGGAAGACCGCGAGCTAATTATCGAGACTTTGGATTATCCGGACACATACTTCGTGAAATGGTTCATGCATGTTTATTGCCCGGTGCAACAAGATCCAGTTGGTAAGATAAGTAAGGATTCTAAATTCTCTTCATTTTTATTATTTATTTTTCTTATCTGCGATCATAGGAGGTTTGTCGGGGTTGGC
The DNA here is from genome assembly GCA_007407185.1 of Glycine tomentella. NCBI lineage: Eukaryota > Viridiplantae > Streptophyta > Magnoliopsida > Fabales > Fabaceae > Glycine > Glycine tomentella. The sequence goes on along the minus strand of PYAF01002033.1, from coordinate 208,918 downwards.
TTCTATTCCCCAGTGTGTGATAATGAAACCCAAGAACTTGCCTCCACCAACCTCGAAAGTGCATTTTTCCGGGTTGAGGCACATGTGACCCCATATACCTCAACATTTTGTCTGATTTGTTATTTAAAGATCCAGTCCATTAGTCTTTTGTATGTGGCACTTGCGTTTTTATGACGCCAAAGGGCATGACCTTATAGCAGAAGTTAGCATCCTCAGTAATGAATGTCATTTTCTTTTCATCTGGGGTGTGCATTCTGATCTGATTTTATCTTGAATATGCATCTAGGAAACTCAACACTTGGAACCCGGATGCGCCGTCGACTAACCTATTGATGTCGGGCAAGGGGTATGCATCCTTGGGACACCCCTTGTTAAGATCGATGTAGTCAGTGCACATTCTCCATTTGTCGTTGGCTTTTTTGACCATGACGGCATTGGCGACCCTTCATCCACGCTCATGACTTGACTGCTACCACCCACTATAGGGAGAGGTCTCCAAGGCTCCCTGGTGGGAGGATATGTTGCCACTTTCAAGCTTTCAGCATAGCACTGTCGGGCCTCTTTTTGGTCTGGCTTGACAATCACGATCTCTCCCGTCAAGGTTGAGAATTTCATCTTGAGATGTGGCATGGAAACGATGGCTTCGAGTTCATTAAGCGTTTTCTTGCCAATCAAAGAAAAATATGAGGTATCTGCATCAACAATTAAATACTTGACTGTGCAGCTCCTTGAGAACTGACCATGACCAAAGGTGGTCATGAGGTCTACATAGCCTCTGATCTCTTCTCTCTCTCCTGCAAAGTTGAGGAGAGGTCCAGAGTAAGGATGGACTGTGTTTGATGAGATTTTGAGTCTCTGAAATGTCTTCCAGTATAGGATGTCTGTGGAGCTGCCTTGGTAAATGAGGACCTTGATCACCATGAAATTGGTGATCACAATGGAGACAACCATGGGATCATCCTGGTTGGACGGGGTTGATGCCCTTGAAGTCTTTATCGGTAAAAGTGATGGGAGGGCGACTTGTGGTGATGGTAGATAGACACAATTGATGTCGATGTCCCGGATTGCTTGCAGATTCCACTTTCAAGACTGACTAAACAACCCTTCATTGGAGAATCCGCCTGCGATGGTGTTCATTACACCTCAGATTTGTTGGGCGGACTAGTTTTCCTATTCTTGTAGAGGTTAACACTCATGTCTTTGTTGGTAGTGTCTTTTTCTCCCTTTGTCTTCTGCTTTGTCCCTTCTTTTGTTGGTATCGTGATTTCTGTTTGGTCTTCTTGGTGTCCCTCGGGTCTCACTCCTACTGGGTGATTGTCAGACCTTTTCACAAACTGGGCTAGATACCTAGCATGTATTAGCTCTTCAATTTTATCTTTCAGAGCCCAGCAGTCTTCTGTATTGTGACCATAACTATGATGGTATCTGCAGTGTTTAGTTTTATCTAACCCCGGCCTGGGAGGAAGTGGCAGAGGTAGTTTTATGGGTACCTTCGTGTTGAATACTTCCTCCAGGATAGTAGTTCAATTGGTCGTTAATGGTGTGTAGCACTCGTACCTGGGTCACTTTGGGAGAGGCTGGCACTTGTCCGGCTTGTGTTGTTTGTCCGACTTATGTGAGTCGGTCTTGGTACCTCCTTCTCTCTTTTCATGATTTTGTCTAGCTTGTTGGACCTCGTTTATGAACCTTGACATCTCCTTCATTTGGATGTAGCCATTGGCTCGTTCCTCGTCCATGCTATTAGAAGGTTTTTTGCATATAATGTTCGTGAACTTACCAGGTTGTAAGGCTAGAAGCATGGAGTGCAGTGCTACCTCTGGGTTGAGGTTTTTAATCTAGACAACAATTCGTCTGAACCTGTCTATGAACTTCTAAAGGGATTCGTCATCTGCTTGTCATAGACTGGACAACACAGTAGAAGTTATGTGATGTGATAGGTCGGTTGCATACTGTGAACTGAAACACTTGACAAGAGTGTCCCAGAGGAAGCCTTCCATACCATGTCAGTGTTGCGCCTTTGAGGGACATTGGAAAGACGTGACACAAGATTGCGTCATCGTTGGTGTAGAGATTCGCTTGGGTGAGGAAAGCGTCCATATGCTTTTTTTGATTGGTGGTTCAGTCATATCGCTCTAGGTTAAACAATTTCCAACCTAAGGGTAGGTTAGCTTTGATGATGTGGTCGACAAAAGGGTGTCGATGCGTCGTCCACCCTTCTGGGCTGTGTGTGTATGATAGACTAAGGTCGTATGGAGTGTTGACAATGTGTCGGGGGTGTGATTCCCCTTGAGTACGTTTATTCGTTGTACGGATAAAGTGCTCGTCGCCTTTGGGAATCTCACATGAGCCTCCAAATGACTGTGGTAAGCTTTTGGCTTTCGAACTTCTTCCTCATGGTGTCTCTCCATCTCCGCAATACATATTTGGAGTTGCTGGAGAATGTATGTGTTTAACATGGTTGCCGGTGGAGGATTGGAGCTTTCAAGAAAGGTCTCGCGTCTGAGAACAAACCTTGTGCTAACCATTGGTGGAAAAGAGAGGCTGCAGGGTAAGTTTTATCGTGGCCCCGTGGTGAATGCCAAATGTACTTACCAAAATCTGGAGCTGACCCACGTTAAGGTGTAGAACCCTTGTAGATAATTACCAGCTTGTAGATAATAACTAGTAAATGAGTTGTGGCTTATAGATAATTGCTAGTAGATAATTTATATCTTTTAGATAATTCAATGGATTATAGATAATCGACCGGTTATAGATAATTAAGTACCTAACATTTGATAAGGAGGTTGCAACATAATCATTAATATTCAAATAATGAGGTATTAGAGATAATTTGTTCAAACTAGTAGCCTGGTTGCTAAGGGAGAGGTGTCCGTGCTTCTGTGTCAGGATTGACATGCGTATTGGAATGCTACGTCACTTGCCACGTGTATTTTGTGGACCCTGGATAGTACAGACATTAATTAGAAAGTATTAACATCCCTCACTATTAACTTAAATCTTCAACTGAAAAACATATGTACCTTAGTGGCTATAGGAAGATGACCTTTGTGTCCAGCATTTGCCCTTTGTTCAGTACTCATCTAAGATGCATAATATAAGAAATTAATACTGACTAAGTTTCAAGTAATGTTATTATTTTGAATTTTGGATGCATGTGTGTGCTAGAGACAAGAATAAGCATAATTCTTAAAATTGAAATGAAGAAAATATGCTCATACTCAAGTTAAAAGCAAAGAGCCCAAGAAAAATAATAAAAAAGACAAGTACTAGCAAAAGAAAACACTTTCAAATAGATACTAGCAGACATAATATTGGCCTTGATGTTATTTTATCAATACACAATTTTAACTTTATACTATATTGCTCAAGAACAACTAGAAATAGAATGTAGCATAAACTGTCAAATGTGTTGCAAGTTCTTAGTATTTCTGCTTCTTTTAAGTTTACCTTCCTAATTTCCTAAAAAAAACTTGAAAGTATCACTGTAGGCTAAATAGCTCTGCAACTCAGACAAACAAACCAACCCTCCCTATCACTACACAAATTTGATGCCATCTAATTTGAAGCCAAAGAAGGGATAAATAGAAGCATAAAAACTTATTTGTCCACTTGTTCAAAGACACATTCTGTAACGACCCGCCTCGTCGCTACGATATCACTAACTCTAGATCATGCAATTTCAATTTTTAATGAAAACTCCATTAATTTGATTATGAAAATGGTAGTAAATTTTTTGCAATAATAAAATTATCATACAACGGAACAAATATATAAATGGTTACATATGGATGTACATTTAAAACATTACATATCATTCACATGTCAGAACATAATCTAGTTGTATTTACAAATATTTACATTTGGAATTACATGACTAACAAAAAGAATCAAGGGACTAACTAAGAAAGAGTTGATTAACAAAACACATCTTTTTCCCAAGAAGAACTCCAACGTAATCACGTCGGCTTGGCAACTCCAACCAAAAAAAATCTCCTACAGAGACACCTAATGTTGCTCATCTGCTCACACGAATGAAGGTTCGCGATTATCACAGGTACCAACCACATGGTACAACATATGCGAGGGTGAGTTTATTATACATAACCAACAAGCATCAGATAACAATAATTGGGAAGGAAACAACATTAACAACCACAATTATTACCAAAAATCCATCAGTCTGTTATACATCCAACAAACCAATCATTTAGTTCATTTCACAACTCAAACAATCATACTTAGAATGATGCATGCATCTGACTCATCTATTAGCTTGCAATGTGGTACCATATCCCAGAAATAGCCTCTCACAGGAAATATGATTCACCGCCTATCAGGGTCACCCTGTTGTGCACTGGTCATTCCCCCCTCGGTGATCAGCCAGGGTCACTAGGGAATTCCAAACCTGATAACCCCTTAGTACCTGCGTTTTCAGCCTAATGAAACCCACAGGTACGCGCGTGCCTTCATTCTATTTCCATCCATGCACATGAAGTATGAAATATGGGCACCATCAATGCATGACCTGGCTAGGAACACATCCTTCCTAGCAAAATTAACTTGTCATGCACCCCCCCCATGTACATACATAACACACCAATGTGGGCTCACCAATGCATTGATCGTGGTTAGGAACACATCCTTCCTCGTAAGGGAAACCTGTCATGCACCCCTCAGGGGTATCCATGTATATCCACATCACACAATGATAATAATGGGCCCCATCAATGCATGATCATGGTCAGGAACAAATCCTTCCCCACAAGTATGACCAATCATGCACCCCCATAGGTAACAGTGTACATACACATCACCTCATCTTGATATCATCATCATATATATCAAGTTCATTTTATTTCAACATTATCCCCACAAATATCAACTTCATCTCATTTCAACATCAACACCCATTTCATCATCATCCCATTTAAACATCATAAACCACATAATTATTATATCATTTATACATCATCAAACACATCATCATTATCTCATTCAACCATCACCAACACATCAATAACATCTAATTTCGACATTATCAATGACATCAATATCACCTCATTCATCCACAATCCATATTACCACGAGACTGGTATTTTAGGAAAATTCTAAATTAAAGAGGAGGACTGCAATATAGAAAACACACTCTTATACCCATTTAAAAATTTAATAAAGAATTAAATAGGAAAACATATTATAAAATTTTGGGCAGAGTCTCCTGTGTAATTAAGACTTTTCCCAAAAATCCAATCAATTACAACAACATCATTCACAGTTTTATCCATTAAAAACAAATTCATCACATCCCATTAGTTAAAAACACGATTTTTTTTCGAAAACGAGCACACAATAGGAACAAGCATACATCAAGATAGATATATCGCACCCCATTAGTTTAAAACATAACTTTTCTTGAAAATCAGCACACAACAGGGATAGGCAGATATCCTCATAGTTGGACTGCTTGGCCCCCAACTATGGTACCAAAACCATTACTAAATAATTATAAATTTTCCTGTTAGCTACTCACGGTATTGTTTTGAGATCCCTCTAGTTCGTGTGCTTTGGCCCAAATGCAGAGCTCTATATACCAAATCAAAGAAAATTTGGTATAGATTTCAAAGACAAGATTAATATTAACATTCAGGGCCAAATACCCACACAAATTTAAAAAAGAGGCTAAAATGGTGTTTTGGGAGTCCATATCAAAAGTCATCATTTTGAAATTCTATCACACCAATGTGACCAGGGCTCAACAAAGATCACAAAAATGACATCAATTTCATAAGGAGACTTTCACAATATCTCATTTTCAAAGGGTTTTCAAAGAAAGTATAAGAACATTCAATAACGGTACCCAAATCACAAGAGATATCAAGAGAGACTTCAAACTAGCTAAGAGAAGACAAGGAAACCATGGTTACCTCAAAGAAACCAAGAAAGAAGGATTGGAGGCTCCGTTCTCTACCGAATCCTTGAGTTGAGTTTTGAAGATTCCGTTCTGATTAAAATGTTCCTCTTCATGCGGTGGTGGTCCAACGACAAGAAACAGTGACTCGTGGCGGTCATCGGTGGCCGTGGGTGGTGGAGGAGAAGGGAAAGGGGGTTGGGTGCTGGTTTTAGGGGTGAAGGGGGACCATTTTCGTGATTTGGAGGCTGTTGCATGCTTTTAAAACCTCCTTGACTTGCCAAGGCGAGCTAAAAAGCCTTCCAAAATTCGCTTGGGTGAATTGGCCCAATTTTAAAATTTTTGGTTCAGTGAAAAATTAATTTCTCGCCCTTCGAATGTTATTTCACTAATATCAACGGTCAAAAGTTACATATTTGGGTTAGCAGTTTACCTATAAAATTTTAAGGCAATCCAACGGTTAACCAATCCCGGATGGTGATTTTATTAAATCAGGTTTTAGGTCAAACTCGAAATCACTCAATTACAACGCAACTCCAACAACTCCACATAACTTGACATCTACACTAAGAAATTGCTCATGGATAATTCACATAACATTTCAATTAATCTAAACTAATCAAATAATCAAACAATCACAACAAATACACCAAATATCTATTTCATTTTTCGAAATTTTAGGGTGTTACACATTCAAGGTATTAAATTGCCTTATCCTCGCAAATCAAAAACACATCTTCAAGTTGTCTACCCAATTTGGGCTGGCAATCTTCGACATCTGGATCCATTCCAAAGACTTCAAAAAGAACGTTAACATGATACACTTCTGGCATACCAAAACAAAGATAGATAGCCTCAAACAAAGCCAAAAATATTGATCTGCATGTGTATATAATAAAAAATTTGAGAATGCAGTGAACAATTTATTTCAGAAATAGATTGGACAGAGATCAATTTCATTAATTAAAATGGTTCTATTATAAACCAATAAAAAAAATTGAGATGAAGTGGACAAACAAGTCTTTTATGCCTCTATTTATCCCTTCTCAAGCAGAAAGGCAAGGGTCTGTTTGATTCCTTTCCAAAAAATTTGCTTCAAAAACAATTCCACACTACTCAACAATCAATTTCTCTTCCAAAATCTATTAAATTTTGAAAAATGTTTTCAAATAAAAGTTTTTAAAACCAAAAAATAGAATCCGAGAGATGTTTTCTCATCCTCTTATATTTTCTTTGAGTGCTCTGTTCAATGGAGTTTTTTGTTGTAAATCCAATGCGCTACCCTCACTGTCGAGTCGGCACTAACATGACACCTTCCCAATAGCCCTAAGAACACCGCCTTCGCGGTCTCCACCCCCATCGTCACCACCGTCGCGAAATAGGCCTTCACTACCGACACCCAAACACCTTTTGAAATCCCTTTGTCAATCACCATCCCCCTCAACTCCTTCTTCGTCTCTCCATGCCTTCCCAACCCTAACGACACCTTCATCACCAACATCGAAAAACACGGATGCTCATCATCGTCATCAACGCTCTCTCTCAAAACCTTCACACACTTAATCAAACTCTCAAACTTCTCTTTTTGCAAATGAATTGCAGCGGTAAAGGAGGTGGTCGAGGACTTCAAAGACAAACGTGGAAACTGGATAGGGGAACAAATAGCTTTATTTATTTATTTTCTTTCTGCATCTTAGGCTAAAGAAATTTGGGGGGAAAATTTGAGTTTCTAGGTTTGTGGGGAGAAGAGGAAAGAGAAGGAAAAAAAATTGAAAAAACGTATTTTATGACGATTTTTAGCCACTAATATTTTAAAATTATCAACAAAGACAAATTTCAATAGATGAAATGATCAATTTGAATCAATTCAAAAAGATAAATAATTAATATGAACTTTCTAAAGATAAAAATCAAATTAAATTAAAAAAATAAGATAAGGAAATAATAAGGTGATTTGTCTTAAAAAGAACTTCAAAAAGTTAAGATTAAGTAATTTTTTATTTTAGAAAAGATGACAGGTGTCTAAATTTTAATGGGTCCAGATGTTTCGGTAGGTTGGTTTCGGAGGAAATATCATAAAGATGACAGGTGGCTAAATTTTAATGCGTCGGAGGATGTTTCGATAGTTGAGTTCGGAGGAAATATCATTCTCTTATTGAGAGAAAAATATGTGAATGAATTGATACATCAATGGGCCAAATGGACTTGAATTGTATGGCTAGCTGTTCCAATTATCAGGTGATAATTACCATAATTAAACTCGATCGATCGCACTGTGCATGGTCGATCTTTTCTCATTGTGACATGTGATTGATCCTGTCATCCATTTATCAAAAAATGGTGACGTAATTGAATTGAAATTGCCTAATCAGTCGCCAAATTATTAAATTCATTAATCAATTAATTAGTTAATTAGTATATAGTTCATGTAGTGCATTAAAAACGTGTGTTTTTATCAACCCTATGGTGGATTAAATAGGAGGAAAAATATCAATGGAGTCTTCATACACGTTTTTGTTCCCCCACAAGACAAACGGTAGTGGGATAGAGAGGACCACAGTTACTTTGTAATAATATTCCAGCCATTCTGTTTGGTACTTTTCTTTGGTTACCATTGTGTCTATTGTGATTATTATGAGAAAGGAATGCAAACAGAACCCATTACTGGAATAGCAACCCATAGAGACATTAATGGTGCAGACGGGTCAAGCACTAACTTTCCCATATTATCCCATATTAGAAAAAAGCTGATCAAAGAAAAAGACAACTGCATAGTACCAGTACTCATTGTTTCCACAGATAAACATGAAGCAACAATCCAAAGTTGGCTGCAACTAGTAAAGGCAACTAGCTAGGGTTAAACTTCTTTATAAAGTTGTGTCACTTTTAATTGCTCAAATTCATGGAACTTGTCACATTATTATTATTATTATTATTTTTGAATATGTAACGATGTTAAACATTTAGATTTTTTTTATGGTCCGTAATAATTTTATTTGATTCGAATATAATTAAATACCAATACATCTAGAAAAAAATATGTTTATGTTATTTTTTCTTTTATATGACTAAATTAAAATCACATAAGATGGTCTACTTACTCCATCTTCTTAGGAATAAGTTGTTGATGATCTTATCCTTCTTTTCAGCCACTATGCTCACATTTTATGTATATAAAAAACACAACATATGGGAAGAGGTTATAAAAGGAAATATGCAGCATGACCAAGGTTCCTATATTTGCTATCTGAAAAATCTCAATACACCATCAATGATATAAGCATGATTGATCATTTAGTTTTTCTTACATAAATTAAAACATGGATTTCGGTATTAAAAATGGCATGGTCAAGGTTCCTATGTTTGCTATCTGAAAAATCTCAATACACCATCAGTGATATAAGCATGATTAGATCATTTAGTTTTTCTTACATAAATTAAAACATGGATTTCGGTGTTAAAAATGGCTGAAAAACAGAAAAACATCGGGTTTATAAAAAATTGACGTTTTGCACTGGTTGGCTCTCGAACCCCACATCCATTCTTTTAATAAAAATCACATAAACAACTAAGCTATTTAAGATTTATTGATAGTTATTTTTTTTCTATCTCTTATATGCTTATGTGTTCCTATTTAATTTTGAAATTTGTAGAGTTTTGATTTGTTTTATACATGAATATATTCTATAAAAGTTTATTCTATGTATATATATATATATAGATTAAATCAAATGTATAATATCATGTTTCAATTATGCAATTGTATATGAGAATTTTATTCATCATTATATTATATCTTGATAATATGATTTATTCTCATATGATTAAGTTTTATGTCTAAGTGATCTTTATAATTTTAATTAATTATGAATTAGTCACAATATCTATAATTTGATTAAAATTATA
>PYAF01002033.1:174990-199001 GCA_007407185.1 Glycine tomentella | reverse complement strand
GGAGTTTGATACAATAACATAAAGATAACTTTAGTGATCTATGTAATTTAATTAATTAAAGCTTAGCCACAACAACTTATATATCAAGAGCCTTTATATCACATAAGATATATAATATTAATTGTAATTAATCATATATAATATAGTAGATACTATCCCACATGAATTTCTATTATAATTTTGTATAATTAATTAGGATAAAATATTAAATTATATTTTTTATTTTCCCACAAGGATTAAGAAACATAACTTGATAGTTTTATCATAATGTTTATGTGAATTTAATTGAATTAAAATTTTAGTCCATAGACAAATTTTATGTCGCTAAATTTATAATTTTATAAGCATGACTTACATTGACAAAGCATGATACATTATTTTGTCTCAAATTTTAATGATAAGCATATACATTGAATTATTTTGAACTATACAACCTATTAATACAATTGATGTCCTAGAATTGATAGGAGATTATTTTTCTATATGGAAAGAAATGATTCTACTGACGTTACTGTATATGGACATTGATTATGCTATCAGAAAAGCTGAGCCACCAGCAACAATGAACCAGAGGAGATGGATCTATATGAGAAATGGGAAAGATCCAACTGACTCTGTGTGATGTTCATTAAGACTAAAAAAAAAGGCTGGTATTAAGGGCTTTGTTGAACAATATGACAATGTGAGAGTGCTCCTGAAGAACATTGGTGAACAATTTGAGACTTCAGGGAAAGCATTGGCCAGTACCTTAATAATGAAATTTTCTTCCATGAAGCTCAATACTCTGAGGGGTGTGCGTGAGCACATCATGCAGATGAGGGACATTGCAGCTCAACTTAAAACTTTAGTGGTGGACATGTCTGACTCCTTTCTGATGCATTTTATTCTGAATACTCTTCTAGCACCATATGGTCCCTTTTAAAATATCCAGCAACACACATAAAGACAAATGGTCTATTAATGAACTCATGACCGTGTGTGTTCAGGAAGAGGGGAGGTTGCAGTTGGAACAAGGAGAGAGTTCTCTTATGACGACTGAAATCAAGGATAATAAGAAAGACCATAAGAACAAGGGAAGTGATAAAATACCACCTCAAGCTAGAATTAAGAAAAAATCTGAGTGCTTCTTCTATTAAAAGAAGGGGTACATGAAGATAAATTATCCTAAGTTCAAGCTATGGTTTGAAAAAAAAAAGTATGCCTACCTCTTTAGTTTGTTATGAATCTAATATGATTAATCATAACACATGGTGGATTGATTTGCAATATGGTATTTTCTATATTAATTTGCAAAATGATACAACTTATGATGCTATGAATGTTAATGTTGGCACAAAATGATGTGTTATGAATGAGGATTCCTTTATGTTATGGCACATAAGATTAGGACACATCTCTATCGGGAGAATTAAGAGATTGGTAAATGAAGGGGTACTTGTGCTTTGGATTTTGCTAATTTTGAAACTTGTATAGATTGCATTAAGGGTAAGCAAACTAACAAGTCTATGAAGGTTGCAAAGAGGAGCTCAAATCTATTAGAAATCATACATACAGATATTTGTTGTCCAGACATGGACACATGTAGTCCGAAATACTTTATCACCTTTATAGACTATTTTTCACGATATATGTATCTCTACTTACTTTGTTCTAAAGATGAAACTTTAGATGCCTTTAAAGTTTTTAAGGCTGAAGTGGAGAAACAATGTGCAAAACAAATTAAGATCGTGAAATTCGATAGAGGTGGTGAATACTATGGTAGATACACAGAGAATGGACAAGCACTTGGTGCGAAGTTTCTTCAAGAACATGGGATTGTTGCCCAGTACACTCTGCCTGGTTCTTCGGATAAGAATGGTATGGCAGAAAGAAGAAACCGAACTTTAATGGACATGATGCGAAGTATGCTTAATAGTTCCAAGCTTCCTAAGTCATTGTGGCCTGAAGCACTGAAGACAGCAATGTACATATAAAATCGAGTTCCAACTAAGGTTGTCCCAAAGACACCATTTGAGTTACTTAAGAGTTGGAAACCGAGTTTACAACATGTACGCGTTTGGGGATGCCCGTCTGAAGTGAGAATATATAACCCACAAGAAAAGAAGCTTGCCCAAGGACCATTAGTGAATACTTCATTGGATATGTTGAAGGGTCTAAGAGATACAGTTTTACTGTCCATTTCATAGTACAAGGATTGTGGAATCAAGAAATGTTGAATTTCTTGAGAATGACTTGATTAGTGGGAGCGATCAATCTAGAGATTTTGTTTCTGAGAAAGATCATTCAGTTACTCAACCATCCACTTCAATCTTAGATTGATTGTTATTAACAATACCCTTCAAGCTTAACCAGGTGTTGTGCAACCTATCCACAACCTGCTGATATTCTAGTAAATCAAGTTGTTTATGAGGAGCAAGAAGAAATTGTTGATCAACCAATTGAACAACAAGTTCCTTAAGAAGATAATGAAACAACATTAAAGAAATCTACCAAAATAAAGAAATCAGTGAAACCGAGTGACTTTGTTGTGTATCTATAGGAATCTGACTATAGTATTGGAGCTGAAAATGATCCTGAAACCATTTCACAAGCCATGAGTTATAAGGAATCAAACTTGTGGTATGATGCTATGAAAGATGAAATGAATTCTATGGCATTGAGTGGAGTCTGAAATCTTCAATTGTCTGATGGTGCAAAAGCCATTGGATGTAAATGGGTCTTCAAATCTAAGAAAAACTCATTAGGCAACATTGAGAGATATAAAACAAGACTTGTAGCCAAGGGATTTAATCAAAAGAAAGGAATCGACTACAATGAGACATTCTTTCCTGTATCTAAGAAAGATTCTCTTCGCATCATTCTAGCACTGGTTGCACATTTTGACTTAGAGTTGCAACAAATGGATGTGAAAACGGTATTTCTCAATGGAGACCTAAAGGAAGAGGTTCATATGAAACAACCTGTAGGATTCTCCTCTACTGAGGGTAAGCAATTGGTATGCAAGCTTAACAAATCTATATATAGATTGAAACAAGCCTCACGTTAGTGGTACTTAAAATTTCATAACATTATTTCTTCATTTGGTTTCGTAGAAAATGTTATGTGTCACTGTATATACCAGAAGGTCAGTGAGAGCAAAATTTTTTTTCCTTATTTTAGATGTAGATGATATTTTACTTGCAACCAATGACAAGGGTTTGCTATATGAGGTTAAACAATTTCTCTCTAGAAACTTTGATATAAAGGATATGGGTAATGCCTCTTACATTATTGGCATCAAGAGACAGAGTAAGAGGTGTTCTTGGTTTGTCTGCAGAGACCTATATTAATAAAGTTTTGGAAAGATTTAGACTGAGTGATTGTTCACCAAGTGCAACTCCCATTGTGAAGGGTGACAAGTTTGATTTAAGTTAGTGTTCGAAAAATGATCTTGAGCGGGAACAAATGAAGAACATTCCTTACACTTCAATTGTCGGAAGCCTTATGTGTGGTAAGGTCTACACAAAACATGATATTGCTTTTGCGGTTGGAGTGCTAAGGAGATATCAAAGTAACCCAGGTTTAGACCACTGGAAAGTTGCAAAGAAAGTGATGAGATACCTTTAGGAAACTAAGGATTACATGCTTATGTACAGACGAACTGACAACTTGGAAGTAATTGGCTACTCAGATTCAGATTATGCTAGCTGCGTTGATTTGAGAAAATTGACTTCGGTATATATTTTTATGCTAGCCATTGGAGCTGTGTCTTGGAGAATTGTCAAGCTGACATTGATTGCTACTTCCACTATTGAGGCTGAGTTCATTTCTTGTTTTGAGGCTACCTCATATGGTGTATGGATGAGGAGTTTCATTTCTAGGCTTAGAGTTATGGATTCCATTTCTAGGTCATTGAAGATATATTGTGATAATTCAGCTCTTGTTTTTATGGCTAAGAATAACAAAAGTTGTAATCGAAACAAACACATCGACTTTAAGTATCTACCCATAAGAGAACATGCTAAAGATAATACAGTTGTTATTGAGCACATTAGTACTGAATTAATGATTGTCGAAACTTTAACTAAGGGCATGCCACCATTTGAATTTAAGGATCATGTGGAAAAGATGGGACTTGGTTCCTATATGTGATTTTCATTGTAAGAATGATATTAAGAAACTCTGTTGTGATGTTTTTCATTCAGTTTATGCGCATCTACACTCATTTACTATGAGAAACATCAATTAAGTCTGGATCTAGAATAAACATTGGGTTTATTCATTAAGTTGTATGGGCTTGAGAAATATAATGCAATGTAATATATGGATGATAATACTCGTATATATTAGAAGAACTATCGTCATGATTCATGTATTTTATTTCTCATTAAAGTGTATGATGAGATATGTGGACCAAGTGGGAGAATGTTGATTTTTTTTTCTGTTGCTTGACTAAGTCAAAATCACATAAGGTGGTCCACTCACCTCATCTTCTTATGAATAAGTTGTTGCTGATCTTATCCCTTATTTCACTATGTCCACATTTTATGCATATCAAAAAATAACCTCTTTGATGGGAAGAGGTTATAAAAGAAGATGTGCACCATGACCAAGGTCCCTATGCTTGTTATCTAAAAAATCTCAATACATCATCAGTGAGTAATATTGAAAGCATAGAAGATCCTTAAGTCAAAAGTTAGATTACTTTGAAGACTCAAACTGTTACAGATTACTTGACTCACGGACAACTACGATTTTATCTTCGAAGCAAACAAGAATAACAATGGCGGAAGATATTTATGATCTTAATTTTTTTCGTATTTGATCTAATAGCTTCTAATGTATATAAGTGTGATTAGATCATTAATAATCCCATTGTGCATGGCAAATAGAAGAGAAAGCCAGTCACTTTGACAACCCTACCACACCTCATTAATTGTTATTCATTTTCTTTTTTGAATTGAGTAAGACAATAACTCAAGCACATATTTGAGATAAGAAAAATATACAAGAGTAAAGTGTGACATAGAATAAGAGTGGGATATGATATTTTTATTAATTGAGTCTGATAAATACAAACACAAAGATCATGATAAATTATTCATATGCAAATTAATTTTGTGCACTGCAACCTACTACTCGATTGGAATCTCATTTGGAAATGAAAGATTCAACTTGAGCTTTTCCACTAGGTCCTCTTGTCCTAATGTAAAGTCTATACTCATCAAATGTCATTGGTGGGTATAGTGCTGGCCTATCCTTAGTCACAAGCTCCTTGGCTGGTTGGATCGGTATATCGCTCCTGGGGTTATAGAAAAAAGCCAATGAAACTCTATCTTTGTTTGAGTTCACGATCACCCTGTGCTCTATACTCTTGTAAATTGCATTGCTCAGCACCTACAAACAAACATAAATAAGATATTTCAAATTGAATAATTAGAAAAACCAATAATTGTTGAATTTTAAAAATAATCACTTATAATATAAGAGTTGAATGGTGATACACCAATAATTTTACACAATTATTAAATTACAATTTATTATTTGTATGACTTTTAACTAACATATAAGATAATTTGTAATTGAATGACAATATAAAATTTTTACATTATTAATGCATAAATTTTTTTCTTAATATAAGTTGGAAAAATGTTTTCTTTTTTCTTTATTATTAACAAATTATCTGTATTTTGTTCATTACTTTCAAAGAACTAATTAATCATTTAATTTATAAAACTAAATATATTTTTTCATAAAAATAAAAACAGGAAATATGTTTTCAAGTCAAATAAGCCCCAAGTGATCACAATATAATCAAAATGCTTGAATATTCTAGATAAGGACCTGAATTTGGTCACCCACGTTGATGATGAAAGCATTTGGGACTGGCTTAACAGTGATCCAATCTTCTCCTCTGCGTACTTGAAGTCCAGACACATTTTCATCAGGGAGAAGAATGGTCATGCCACCAGGGTCTGAGTGAGAGGACAAGCCAAGAGTGAGGTCAGGTTGTGGGCACTTAGGGTAGAAATTAACCCTTAAGCAAGCACCAAGGTCATTTTCCCCACCAAATGCATTTAGGAGAAAATCCTCTCTAAGCCCAAGATTTATTGACATTATCTCAAGTATCCTTCCTCCTAGCTTAACAACTTGCTCACCATATTCAGAGATAATGTTCCTATTATCAGGAGAGAAAACAAAAATTTAGGATGAAATTAATAGCTGTCATAGACGTTGAGCTCTTTTAACTAGATGATCAAATTATAATATGAGAAATTGTATCTATACAATTTGTTCATTGAAGAGAAATAAAAATGAAAAAAAAAAAAAACATGTAGACTTAAATCTCTCTTATATTAGAATTCATCATATTTTTTTAAGTTTGAAGAAACTAAATTCATATATTTTTAAAGTTTAAAGTTCAGAGATCGAATTTGTAAATATAATATAAAAGTATATATGGACTTTGACTGAATCTGTAATCATCTATTTATTGAATATTTTATCAATATAAAAGTATATAGAACTTGACTTTGACAAAAATATAAGAATTAAAAACACGTTACTAGAAGAAGAAAAATATGGCATGCCTATGTAAAAAGGCAAAATAGAAGAAAGTTTGATTGAATCTGCCATCATCCATTTATTGGATATTTGAACCCACAGATTTTATTTTCTGATATAAGAATATAAAAAATTATTTAATTAATTGAATTAAATTTCTTTATTCATGCATATTATTAGTTAAATTTTCTTTCTCCTTCGTTACTGTCATAATTTTTTGTAATAAGCTGACCAGATAGACAGCTTTGTCACTAAAATCCCCACGTTTTTCATATGGGTGTACGGTGTACTTGTTTACGTTTCAAAGTAGTGTTATAAAAGAGTTGATTACTCAACCATATGAAACGGCACCACAAGACCAACCGGAGGGTAACAACTAACACGTTCCCAAGGCTTAATTAAAAACTGAAGATATATCCTATTTTTGGGCTACACGGCTTTGTGAGCCAAGAACCATTTATTTCATGTCGATAACACCTTAATCTAATGAACAAAAGTGTCGCTTTAGGTACCCACCTCCCATAGTAATAATAATTAAGTAAATTCTTGCACCCACTTCTTAACAAATGAGACAAAACCATAAAGAACCTGATTTTCTTTTATTGGATAAGAAGTGGTAGAATCTGATTAATCACATGTTTCTCCCACTCTCTTTTGCATTTAATTGGAAAGAAAAATCACTTCTTTTCTTTGGTTTAGTCGTGTCATTTAATATTTCATAAACACATAGTGTAATATTGTTGTGGATTTTCTTTTTTCATATTTAAAAAGTTGTGAGCTTGTGACGAGTTTGACAACTGATATAAAAAATATTTTATTTAATTTTTTTTTATAGAATTTCATTAGTTTTATAAAACATAGATTTTCTGTCATGTATAATAGTAATAATGAAATTCAAAGCTAAAACTCTATGGAAATTATTCAAACATATAGTACTAGGTCCACCCTAATAATGGGCAAATGGCTATAAAAGATAGATATATCTTAAAAGAGTATTTCCTTTTTGTAAAAATAAAATAAAATTCGAAGACATATACATGGACAAATAATGAAGACAAGCTACTTTTTATTTCAAATTCTAATTTTGAGATTATCAAGGAAATCAGATTCCATTTAGTCAACATTTACACACAATTAAAATATTTTACCAAGATTGAACACCTCAAATCTTATTTATATATATATACACACACACATATATATATATATATATATTTGTGTGTGTGTGATTATAAAGGTAAAATATATTGTTTGTACCATATTTATTAGACGGTTTCAAAATATTGATTGAGTGAAGGCGTAAAAAAAAAAAGTGATGTACATTAGAAAATCCGAATAAAGAGAAAAAAAAAGGGGGTTTTCTTATTATGTAATATTTTTTGTGACCAAAACAATCTTATGTTTTTCACATTAACTAGTAACTATAGGGGGGCATACCTTAAGGATGTTGGGAGGGCAGGCCACTTGGCTTGGTTCCTAAGGGAACAAGGCATCTGATGGAGAAAGAAGTAGTCACTCCAATCCAAAATGGCCCCTTTTTTCACTCCCAACCTGCTTCCATACCCTTCATAAGTTAGGGGTGTATTGGCATACACCTCTTTCACCTCAAGTGGCTGGTGAAAGAACTCCCTCCACACCTCCCTCGCCCCCTTCATCAACTCATGGCTCACCCCATGGTTCACCACCTGAAAAAAACCCCATTCCCGGCACGCCTCCGACACGAGCCGGAGCGTCTCCGCCCTCCGCCTCTCGTCCCCGTAGATGTGCTTCATGTCAATCACCGGGATGTTAATGTTGTTGTTGTTGGTGGTGGTGTTCTCATGATGACCAATTTGAGAGAAATTGACCTTTGGAGCATAGTTGTTATTATTAGTGGGTCTTTGGGACTTGGGCTTTATGAAACGTTCGGGGATTGTGGTTAAGCCACTTTCAGCCAAGGCTTGGACTCGAATCACTGGCTCTGGCCAATCTTGGCATGCCATAATTTTTGTGTGTGTTAATTGCACACAAAAAAAGCAAAATTGCACGCAAAAAGCAAAAGGATAAAAAAATAGGGCACACCACACTACTAGTGTATGTAGGTGTGTCTTGATTTGTGACTTGTTGCTGTGAGCAGCATATAGAAGGGGCTTTATATAGACGGCAATAACACGAGGGCCAAAATTTCGGCGCCGTGATAAAATTGATTTCGTTCATGGCCATCATATTATTAATTTACTGCCATTTTATGGAAAATTAATTGTGACATTATGAGAATAACATGTGATCCTTTTAGGGGTTTAATTTATTTTTATATATTTATGGAAAAGCTTGTCAAAATTAATTAATTTTGATATGATCATAATTGATAAAGTTGTTTAGATAAATGGATTGTTATTATTATTATATATTCCATGCTATCTAATTAAGAATATTAAAAGAAGAAAATAGAAGAAGAAGAATCAAAAAATTGATAAAGCAGAGAATTATACGGTTGAATGATATGAGGGAATTTCTGTGCTTCGGCTGGTTTTGCTGGAAGGTGAAATAAACGCAGCAGTTTGTGTAACTTTGCTGAGTGAAGCGTGGCCCAGAGAAAACACAGCGAGGGCCCACTAGATGGTAGCTGCTACCTGTTGGCGATGTGTTAGTGACTGTGTGTGTTGGTAAGTCAACACCTCTAACCAGTACCGACGCCTCTCATTCTCATGAAAAGTTGAAAAGATTATATCCCACTAATAAAAAAGGAAAAACTTAATTATATTATGGAATTACTATGGCGAATCGGAAACCAACAAGAAAATATTAAAAAGCAAATTGTCACCATAATTTTAATATCTAAACTTTAAATTTTTATTTTATTTTATGACATTTGATGGTTAGGATAAAATATGATACGATAAGATATACGAGAGCATCATAAGAACATGATAGGATAAGCTTTAATTATATCTAATATTTAGAGCATATCATGATACGAACTAATAATGTTACGGGGTGGTGACAACAATGACAATGATAATGTTAGTTCAGTGACGCAATGGTGGTGACAATCAGGGGCGATTTTGGGCCCGTTCAAGGTGCCCAATCGCACAGGACACCAAAAAATAAGGGGTCTCAAATATTAATTAATGCAACATATATTCAATACTGAAAATTAGAGTAGATGATAATGTCTATTTTTAATAACCAAGGGGTCCAAGATTCAATTCCCACCAACATCAATTTTTACTACTTTTACATTTCCTGAGACACACCTATGTGATACTTCATTTGGGGAATCACAAACATGTCCCAGCAAGGAAGTTCCTATCTTCATCAATCATCCCCAATTTTTTTTCTCTCTCCTCCTTCCTTAATTCACTTTTTACTCTCTTAAAAAAAAACCTTCAAATTTCCCAATTGAGGGCCCCATTTTCTAAAAAAGGAAAATATTAATCAGGACCTCGAGAAAGTTTGCCATTGTGACTGACATTAATAACAATAAGTGGTCATAGCGATGGTGGTGATGGTTGTTATGGCAGCGATGATGATGGTGTGACAATGATGGTGGTGGCTATGATGGAGATGATGGTGGAGACAATGGTGGAATTGGTCGCAATGGTGCTGGTGGTGGTGATTGTTATGGCGGCAATGGTGGTGGTGACAATGGTGGTAGTGGTGACGACGGTGATAATGGTAGTGGTTGTGGTGGCAATAATTTTGTCAACAATGGCAATGATGGTGGTGGTTGCAGTGGTGGCAATGACGGTGATTGGTGACAATAACGGTGGTGGTGGTTGTTATGGCAGTGATGGATGTGGCGACGACGTGGTGGTGGTTATGATGGAGATAGTGGTGGAGACAATGGTAGGAGTAGTGGCGCAGACAGTGGTGGTGGTGGTGACAACTATGGTGGAAGTGGTTACTATGATGGATATGGTGGTTGTGATGGTGGTGGCAGTGACGACAATGACGGGGGTTATGGTGGTGGCAATGACGATAGTGACGGCAACGATGATGGTGATAGGGTTGGTGGCGATAACAATGGGTGGTGACTACAATGATGGTGCTGCCATGGGGTGGTGAGAGGGAGAGAGCGATTATCATATCCTCTTGCTTGCTAACCGACCTCTCCCCTAAGTATCAGAAATACACTACACCAACAAGATAGGATAGGCAACAAGATAAGCAAATAATATCTTGTTGGTGAACCAAACAATAGATTATAGCATGATAGGATAGTTATCTTATTCTATCTTGACCACCAAACAAATTCTTAGTATCTCACAGTTTTTGTATGTTTGATTTTACTACCCATTTTTAGTTAGTTTCTATTAAATGTGTTTAACAGAGGGTCGCATCAATGAGTTTATGTCATTTAAAAATTGTTGACTAAGTAGTTGTATCATTTTCATAGTACAAATCGTTTTCCAAAATAAAAAATTTGTTAAGTACCAAAATCAAACAAAAATAGATGTTAGGTACCAAAATAATAATAAAAAACTTTTAAAAAATCAAGTACAAAAAACAAACAAAAATAAAAGTTGGGTACCTAAACCGAAATATCCTTATTTTATAAGTATAAAATAAGTTACCTACCCCTAATATATATATATATATATATATATATACATATATATAATTATCATTGTCATTGTTGGTCCCAGATGAACTCAAGAGGGGGGTGAATTGAGTTTTATAAAATAATTCACAATTTAAAATCAAACTCAAAGCAATAATATGAAGATAAGAGATAAAGAAGACACAATCAATTTTAACTTGAAAAATCCAATTGAATAAAACATCACGACGTCCAAATTAGATAATCAATCCAATGGACAACCCCAATATGATAATTTTGTGTACAAGAGTTCCTAGTATGCTAGCTTCCAGGTCTACCCCTATACAACAGTTATCCCAGCTGGTATCCTTGTTTCCCAGCAAAAATCTCTAGTCTCAATTCACTAAGATTAGAGACAGACTTATATCCTTGTTTCCCAGCCAAACTGGTATCCTAGTTTCCCAACCAAAAATCGCACATCTCAATTCACCAAGAACAGAGACAGAATTGATATCCTAGTTTTCTAGTTGCGACCTCTTCCAAAGTCAAGAAGAAGAATACAATAAAATTGTTACCTTTAAATCCTTAAACAAATAGGTACCTTTAAATCCTGATGGAGAGTTGAAGGATCAAACTTGTCAAATGCTTCTATATGATCTCACAACAACTCTCTCAATGATGCAAACATAAACTCTCTAAAGCTATAATATTATCTAGAATGGAATGCATACTCTAAATACCAAAATATGTTTCTATTTATTCTAATTTAAAGATATGATTTTAACCAATTTTTGAATGCAATCCTAAAGATATTCTATCATATTATCCAATGCAATCTTAAAGATATTCTATTATATTATGCAATGCAATCTTAAAAATATTCTATCTTATATTCTATCTTATTTTTGAATGCAATATTAAAAAATATTCTATCTTATTTTTGAATGCATTCTTAAAAAATATTTTATCTTATTATGCAATGTAATTTTAAAGCAAATATCTTGGTAAGATCAATCTTCTAATCTCCTTACATAAAATCTAATAAAAATTAAATAGAAACAAATCTTCTTAATTCCATATCATCTTTGAATGATATCAATCTTCAGAATTCTTCAAGTAATCTTCTCAATTATGTTGATCTTCATAAATCCAAAATATCAGTAACTTCAAAATATCAAATAATTATCATCAATGCAATAAATCTAATAATGTGACATTCATTATTTGTTATTATCAAAACTTTATAAATCTTTTTATGCATTAGGGGTTCAACAAATATCCAACAGTTATTACACCACACAAATTCTTTGCTATCATTTTCCTCTTGCTCG
Source organism: Glycine tomentella (assembly GCA_007407185.1). Classification (NCBI taxonomy): domain Eukaryota; kingdom Viridiplantae; phylum Streptophyta; class Magnoliopsida; order Fabales; family Fabaceae; genus Glycine; species Glycine tomentella. The sequence continues at coordinate 186,605 of PYAF01002033.1, read as the reverse complement.
ACATGATACTCCTTAAACCTATGGGGCTTCTCATGCGACACTTGAAAAGATTTTGGTGCATGCCTTAGAGGTGATGAAACTCAGTTGTAACAAAATCTTGTGGTTGAGAAGTTGCAATCATCCAATTCTAGTGAGCAAATCAAATTACGACGTGATGGAGAACATAATCACAGTGGAAGTAAAGACAAGTTTAGGTGGAATTTGCATGAATGGGAATGAACGAATATAACATACAAGAGACATTAAGTGGTTGAGTTGAGGTGTATATCATGTGGTAATGACAATGATAATTAACTTTTTTTTGTGAGTTGAGGAATATCATGCCAGAAAAGAGCAAAAATAAGGGAGCGAAGAATTTGTGTGGTGCAATGACGGTGATAATAAACATTCTTTTGTTTTAGGCTTAAATAACCTTTTGATACTTATAAATAGAGATGTTTTGGTTTTGATACCTAACCTTTATTTTTGTTTGGTTATGGTATCTGACAATTGTTTATTTTTAAAAACGTTATTTTTGTTTGATTTTGGTACCTAACATTTTTTTTTGTTTTTGAAAAGGGTACCTATCATGGAAATGACATGGTTGTTGAGTCAGCAATTGTTAAATGAACTAGACTTATTGACATAGCACTCTTTTAGCTACGTCATCAGTTAACATAAGCTCACTAACAATTGTAGTAAAATCAAACATAAAAATATAAGGTACTAAAAAATAAAAAATAAAGTTTAGGCACCAAAATAAAAACACATTATTTTATAGGTACTAAATGAAGTGATAAAAACTTTGCCAACTTTTTCTAAACTTTTATCTTTATAAATGTTTACTCAAGATTACCCCGGTGTTTAGAAAGTCTTGACATAAAGGTCAAACACTTAGACAACTAAGCATTTTAAGTGGTTAGTCACTACGTTTATTTTTATTGTGAACCTAATGCCAATTACACATATGCTCATGTTTAGAAGATCATTACTTGAATAAATGTATTTCTCATAATATTGTTATTGTGAAAACCTTAACTCATGTTATGATGATTCAACACTTAGAAATTTATTGTGCAAAATGTTATACTAAGAAAGATATTGTCCATAATACTACTTGAAAATTTTAATATACATCAATTTTCATGTTTTTTTGGAATGCTTACATACTTGATGTAAAAGACATAACTGATTTGAACTAGATCTTGCAATCACCAAGATTATATAGTTCAAATATGTAGATGTGCATACAAGTTGACCTTGCTAAAACCTTTATAAAATATGAATTATTCTAAGAATGCTCTGAATGCAAGATAGTATGCACGACAGTTAATTGGATAATATAAATGGATAGGAAAATAAGATTGAACACAAGCAATTTTATATTCGTTCACCCCAAACCTAGAGCCACGTTCAATCCTCACTCTCCTAGTGAGATATTCACAAATCAACACAACAATCAGCCACCATTAGCTTAACAACAGTAACCTTAACGGTTTCAACACTCCACAGAGCTAAAATTAAGAACTTGGAGAAATGCTTGAATACAAGCCACTATTGGCCTCACAACAAAACAACTTCCTCAGGAAACCACCACACCTGGTCTTAGCTTGGAGATAAACAATCTCAACCACGATACTACACCATTAGTCATGGAAGAGACAAACCAAGTATTTTGTACCTCTTCAAGTGAGCTTCACCCACAAAATGGTTCAATTCCTAGAAAGGAAGACATTTTACCACAAACCCCTTTGTTCTTGGAAGACAACATCACCTCTCATTAAGTGTCCCTTAACCACAAAACTCTCCTCACTCTTAGGAAGAAACCTACCTCAACCATGACACTCTTACTTGATCATAGGCGAAATAATCCTAGTATTCTTTGACACTGTAGGCTACACAAGTATTACTTTATACTAAACTCTTCATGTTACAAACTTATATTCTCTTTAATGTACCCATCTTCCATGGGTTCTTGCTAACACTTCTTTTGTAGCTAAACTTAACCCACTTAGTTAATTTGGGACAAATACAAATTATACATATAGGAGAAGATGTTTGGTAATTTTACAGCTTTACAACACTCATATGGTTGTTCTCCATTGAAGCTCTATGTTTTACAAACTCTCTATGTTACCTTTATGATGCTTATGAGGATCTTGGACTGGGGAGAGGAGATGAATCTTGTTTCTACAGTGTTTGGGCACTCTCTTTTATTCTCTCTCATATTGAGCAATTGTCCTCTACCAATATATGGACTCCACAAGTCAAACTAATTGTTATGTTACAACTGGGAATCTTTTTCTCTTTCTTGATTACTTCAAGATATCTTCAAAAGCTTCCTTCAAGTATTTAAAACACCTTAAGAAAATAGTCATTGGATGTGGGGCCCTTGGCTCTGTAACTTCATAAAGTGAAGATCAAAATATATATGCCACTTTACTTGACTTGACATATTTGATGTTTGTTATGAAGTACTCCTTTTGATGATCAAATTTGAATAGCTTCTAAAGGTCTATTAGAAATTTATTCTGATATTGCTGAGGAAGAACCTATTCTGATGTAGGTTCCTTCTAATGAAGTCTTCATGAAATTTCTTTGTAGATACCTTGGATTCATCATGTTGATAAACTTTCTACAACAAGAATCATTTTGAATTCGCTTACTTTAACACTGATAGCTTTTATAGATTGTTGTTGGTGTCTTGATTAATTATTTCTTGGGTGAAGGCTTCTGAACAGTCTTTGTAACTTCATTCTAATGTTTCACATCAGAATCTCTCAAGGACTTGTCTTAGCTTCAACTTTATGCATCTTTAAATGTTGTCAACTTTTGTCTTTTGATGAATCCTCATTTATTGTGATTCGTATGGAAGACATGATATTGCTTCATGTATCTTCTAATGTTGTCAACTTTAGTCTTCTGGTGAATCCTCATTCATTGTGATTCATATGGAAGACACGATGTTACTTTATGCATCTTTCTGATGTTATTAACTCTCGTTTGGTAATGAAACGTTAGTACTTGTGAATCATATGGAAGACATGATTTTGCTCCATCATTTTGATGCTTCAATCATAAAGTCCTTCAAATTCTTGGCTCTGTTTCAACTTATGTATATCATTCTAGTGTTTCATTCTCAGAGTCCTTCAAGGTCTTGACTTTGGTTTAGCTTCTAGGCATCATTCTAATACAATTTTGTGAAGCTTTTCTTGCATATGAGGTTCTGCTTTGAGAAAGTTCTATAATGTGGATGGAAATTCACTGGGTGTTCTTATTATAGTAATACTTTGATGTGATGACATGACCAAAAAAACTTGTATTTCAAACATTCAAGTGTGACCTTGTTGTAACATGTTATGTTTGACACTGTATTTGATTTATTTGACCTTTTGGATGGCCAAATTAGATTTTGATGTCTCCATGAGAGTTATAGATAATTTTATCCTTGACATTTAGGCATAAGTCTCATGTTAGTTAGACCACTACAACATAAGCAATTTCAGAGTATTTCAGTTGTTTATATTGTGAGGACAAAATGACATCTCTATCTTCATGATCAATTTCGTCCATGAAAGATGTATATATTTATTTTACCTTTCCACAACTACTAAGATAATCTAAACTAACTTCTAAAGCTGAAGCAATCTTTAGATTATTGCACCCATGTTAAGCTGTAAAGGAAAATCAGTGTTGTAACTTCAAGCTGAATTTTGTCTATGATCCAAGTTGTATAAGACCATGACTTGTTCATGAAAGATGAATATCTTTCTTCAAGCTTTCCATATCCACCAAGAACAACTCAAATGCATTTCTAGAACTCCAAATACAATGTTTAAAATGAATTCATATTGCTAATGCAGTTTCATTCTAAGTGTAATGTAGCTATGTTGTTCTTATTGTCATATTCATTGTGTAGATTGTCATATCATTCCTTCCTAGAATGTCACTTTGAATTGAAGATGACATTTCAATCTTGTTTATTTTTGCACATGTTGCTTTCTCACAAAATCTCATAATTGTTCTTTTAAGAGCAATGTTCTTTTTGTCCCTGAATTGATAATTCCTTCTCATGACTGAAGTTTTCTCTTCATTTAATGATATTATATATTGCAGTATACAACCAAGGAAACTTTGAGTTTCTTTTGAGCTTTTGATCATGTCAACTTTCTAAGTGACTCATATAGTTTACTTCAGTTGTTGTTCTTTATAGAACTTGTCGTTTTTAATACACTTAAGCAAACTCACCAATAAGCTTAAACTTAGAAGGCTTATGGTTTATGTTCAGAAGGTATGTAGTAATACAATGCAAATAATTTTGGATTTAACGCTAAAGAAGTTATTTAAGCCAAAAATATATTATCAAGAGATCTAACTCAGTTGGTTGAACAAAGATGCATGAGTTGTTGTCAATCCCCAGTACATATCTTCAATTTTTATGGATAAAATAAACTTTAAGAAAAGATAGTAGTAAAATGCTTTTAAATAGAAATTTAAAATTCAAAATATATATGCCACCATCCTGTTTGAAGGTACAATTGTAATTTTTCCCTATGAATCTGAGTCTTTCACATCTCGTCGTTCTCCACCATCCTCCACTATAAGCCAAGGGGAGGGATACATACAAAGACACCCTGACAGTCAAGTAATATATCATCTCAATATAGTAAATGAGAGTAATAAATGAGAATGAATAATGTGTTACCTTGAGAATTTAACCCTTTTATATACATATATTATAAGGCCATAAATTTCATAGGCTTCATCTTTGTCTTAATACCCTAGTAATCCAAGATTACTTGTTTATCTTCATAGAAATTGGATTAAAGATAAACTAAGTCCTTCGTTTATGGGTTGTAGAATCCTCACGAGGGTGACACCTACTCAGCCCCATGTTTGTCTTAGTTTCTTAAGTATAGCCCGGAGATTTTGGCCATCTAGGCCCAAAGGTCCTCGACCCAATATGGGTACAAGTCTGATAGGGGTAGTGAAGGAATTAATTCATTACATTTTTTATAACAATTACTTATAATTAAATGTGAAAAATAAGATAAATTTAAAAAATATTATTTTACTCTATTTAAAATAAAATAATATATTGTAAATGACTTTATCAAAATCACTTTTTTGGAAATATATATTTCAAAAATTAATTTTCAAAATTATGTGCTAAAACATTAGTTCCATAAATTATTTTATGGAACAGAACATGTTTCTAGAAGGTAATTTTTGGTACTTTTTTTACATTATAACTTTATTTTTCTTCTTTCCTTCTTAATAAGCACTAATGTAAAATCTAGCATGTGTGCAAGGCTCACATCAAATGCTACTCACCTTTAATGTCTTCAAGTCACATATTTATTCTTGCTAAAGAAGGAATTCTATGAGCGGAACTGAGGAATAAACTCAGGAATAACAATCTAGAAGAACAAAAGGGTTCGATAAACAAATAAATTAAAATGAAAGGAATCACATTTTAGGAAGAGATGATGCAGGGGAATAAAGGTGTAAAATAATGTTTCCACAAAAAAATGATTATTTGAAAGAGTGTAAAAGAGAAGAGAATGGCAATTAGGTAAATTTATATACAAAATATAATGAGAAAAGGTTGTACTTAGTAAATTGGGAGATGTAAATAGGAAATATCTTAAATCTGTCTATGTCTTTAATCCACCCCATTTTAACCCTCCAAAAATTTGCTTATAGCATGGCGTGGTAGCCCATATACTTTTTTATAAAAAAAAATTGGCAAATTAGTGATAAAAGCTAGTTTTTCTTTTAAAGAAAAAAAATAGTTTGCGGTTACAATTTTGTTTCATTTTAGCATGAAGGTAGTCTTATGTTTATGATCCGAAAATTTTAAGTTCGATGAAGAATTGATGATCAATGAAAATAGATGTGATTCTGTTGTAGTTTTCTGCTACTTGTCAATATTTGGACAAAACATTTAGGGAAATTAGATTAATTTAATGCAGTTTTTTATTCTGTAGACAAAAGAAAGATCTTAACATGAGCCTAAAACTATTTTCTTTGATATTTTTTTTTAATTCTTTTGAAAATTTTGAATCCCCCTTTTTTGAAATTCTTTCCCTTTTTATGTTATGATAGGCAAGGTCACCCATAAATGGGATGAGCTGAAACTTTAAATGAGAAATGTTAGTGATATTGGTTATATTCAATAAGGTATTTAAGTTAGTTTTTAATTTTTTTATTAGTTGATTTTTTTATTGTTCGATAAACAAGTTTTTTTTATTAGTATTAGTATTTTTTTAAACACTATTTGAAGTAACATTTTTTAAAAACGGTACCTTTTAGCTTTTTATATTTTCTTCCATTTTTATCTTCAATATTTTTATGAGTTTTATCCAATTTTTTAATTACTTTTTTTAAATAAATCATAATTTTTTTTATTATTATTATTATCATTTTACACTTTTTAACTATTTCAACAACTAATTTTATCGAACACTTATAATTTAATAAACTAACTTTCAGCTTTTGTTATTTTTTTAGCTTCGAGGTAGTTTTATCGAATATAGTCATTCTCTCTAATACTCTATTTCTAACCCTCTCTAAGTCTTTATGTGATTTGTTGAAATTTATTAAACATCATCAATTTTGATAGTTTTTGTGTCTAAATAAGGAGATGAAATTATTAAATGATAAGTGTAATTCATTAATATTTATAATTTTCAATAAATTTCATTCAATTATAGAGAGCATGTTAAAAAGAAAAGTGGCTTAAAGAGTATTACTAGCATTATTCAACTTTCAATTCACATAAAAAAATGGAAAAAAGGTTCAAACTAAATATTTGACTGAAAAATTTTATTATATATGATAATCCTATCATGCTCGAAATAAGATTTTCGATATATATATATATATATTTTTTATAAAATAAGAATAAAGGCATCCATTATTTTTTTATCAGTTTTATTTCAAAATTTATATTGTGGTGTTGTTTCTTACTTGCATAATGAATGGTTAAATTAGAGAAACTTAAGTTCTGATTTATTTTTTCAATTTTTCTCAAATAAGACAAAACTGTCCAAAATCAATTTCCTAATTATGATAATAACAATAATAAAGACACACTACTTTCTCTATTTATTTATATGTTTATTTTTCTTTTATTTACTATTATTGAACTAAAAGAAATTTAAAATTTATCATTAAATACATTAATCACTTGACATGAGATTGTTTCTTCTTAATCAGAAGTTTCAGATTTGAGTCATGTATATAAGTGTGTCAAATACTAGAAGGATGAATTTTATCACTCATAGTAATTTTATCTAGCTTAAACATGATTGTTCCAATAAAAAAATCTGTTATTTAAAAAAAATGATATTTCCCAAAATTATAGACAATATCTAAAATCACCCTCTAAGAGAAAATTATCTACTTTCTCTAGTTACTTATATTTTTACTATTATTTAATTAGAAAAACTTGAATTTCAAATATTCCCCCAAATTTCTTAAAATATGACAGTCTCCGCTTCCTAATTTTAATATAAAAATATCTAGTTTCTACATGATTGAGAGAAACTTATATTTTTATTCCAACCCCAGCTCTAGAATAAGGCAGAGTCTCCACAATAGAAAGTTATCTACCTTTTCTATTTATTTATATCTTCCTTTACCTATTAGTATAAACTATTATTCAACTAGAGTAACTTAAATTTTGAAAATCTCCCAAATTTCGTAAAATAAGACAGTTTTCAAAATCATTCTCCTAATTCTAATAGAAAATATCTACTTTCTCTGTTTATTGATGCCTTCCTTATTCTATCATTAATAATAATAAGATATCTCATAAAAAAGATATGTCGTGACTTTACAAGTACGTACGGAAAAAAAGGAGAGAATTTATACCCAAAAAACGCAGCCGACGAACGAGAAAAAAAAAAAACAAAACTATATAAAATAAGGAGAAAATGACCAAAGTAACACGTTTTTTTAAAAAAATTACCAAAATGCCACGCCAAGGAAAATATATACCAAACTGTCACATGGCATAGTTCGTTAGCCATCATAATGAACTACGCGTGCTTATGTGGTGCCAATTTAGTGGCCACGTAATTCGCTACCCCCAGCGAATTACGTGGTCAACCGTCAGACTGTCCCCTAACACAGCAGGGACACGTGGCGCCTCCCTCGTAATTCGCTATGGCCCCAGCGAATTATGACACGTAATTCGCTGCCCCGCCTAGCGAATTACGTGTCATAATTTGCTACCCAGTCCAGCGAATTACTGTAGGCACCCCCCCATCCCCCCTATTTAAACCCACCCACACCATTTTTATCCCATGAGGCATTTTGATAGAAATTTTAGCGGTGTTGATATTTTTGAAAGCTTTTGCAAGATGAGTGGTAGTAGAAATGGTTTGATTACCATTGTATACTATAATGGGAGAAAATATATTGGACCAAATGGTCAAATATTTGAAGGAGAAAGTAAAATGTTTCGTATGCCTCCCGGGTGCAGCTATGATGATTTGATGAAAATCATATATAAGAAGCTGAGATTACAACGGGGTCAGTGTGTATCTTGATTGAGTGCTCGATGTGCGTCCGGCAACCCGGTGCAATGGGTAGGTGTGGATGTTGTAGATGATGACGATCTGTCGTTAGTTATAGATGCATGCATATCCGAAGGAGGAGATCCAAGATTTATAGAGTTGTATGCTGAAGTGAATTGCGGTGGACAGTCAAGCAGTCGTAATGTTGTACGAAACGTTGGTTCGATTGACCTTAACGTAGAGCCAATGTTGAATTCGGAAGATAGAGATGTATCATTGTCACCACCTCCAGCAACGCAACCAACACAAGATTTCGAGGAAGAAGATGGAGAAATTGTAGCTGGTGAGGAGCCAGATATGCCCATGGAGAGTTCCGAAGAAGAGGTTGACGAAGGTGCTGTTCCAGATGCTGACTCATCAGATACGGATGTAGACGGTGATTTCAATCGTGATTTTGCTATGCCTTCTCCGGGCATTGTCGGAATGCAAGGTCCGCTTCCGGTTGCAGGTATGAATGCAAAACTGTGTGCTTATTAGTAGTGTTAAAATGTTTGGGCAGTTTAACATATGAATGTGTTTAATGTGTGATTATACAGCAGAGGCCAATATAGCATTTTGGTCTAACATTAGGCATTACACGAATATTAATTGGTCTCAACCAGATGAGGAGGTAGATGACATGGAAGGAGCGCAAGTACCTAATTGGGAGATGGGTCAAGAGTTATATAAGGGTCAGGTGTTTCGAAGCAAGTTGGATGTGCAAATGGCAATAAAGCACTATTGCATGGGTGAGCATCGCACAACCGTAGTTGCAAAAAGTGATACGAAAAGGCTTATAATGGTTTGTGAGAATCATAATGACAGTTGTGTGTGGAGGATGAGGGCATACCAAAAAAAGGGTGGCACGGAGTGGATTGTAGGCATATGGAACAACCAACACATGTGTGTTGGTTATAATCTGTCTCAAGACCACAGGCAACTTGACTCTAATTTCATATGTTCGGTGATCCTTGGTAAGTCAATTTTTTTTTAAATTCCTTAATGTTTTTGTTGTTGCAAAAGTAAGTAACATGTTATTGTTTGATGAAATGCAGAAATGATTCATGAAGACCCCAATGTTAAAATTGGGTTAATTCAGGAAAGGATTTCCACCATGCTCAGATTTCACATTTCATATAGAAAGGCATGGAAAGCGAAGCAAAAGGCTATTGTGAAGGTATTTGGGGATTGGGATGAGTCGTTCGCGTTCCTGCCTAGGTGGTTGGGTTACATGGTCAATTTTGCTCATGGGTCTACATATAAGTTAGAAACAGTGGATCATTTTGTCGAAGGTGAACTTGATGACAGTGTAAGGGTATTTAACAGGGTGTTTTGGACATTCAAGCAGTGTTGTGATGGTTTTAACTTTTGTAAGCCCATTATCAGCATCGGCGGTACCCATTTGTATGGGAAATATCGTGGAACGTTGTTGATTGCAACATCAGTTGATGCCAACAATTACATCCTGCCAATTGCATTTGCGATTGTCTCCGCAGAGAATATTGACAATTGATCGTGATTTTTGGCACTAGTCCGTATTCATGTGATGCAGAAAAATGGTATATGTCTAATTTTCGATCGACATGCCGACATTCTGGTGGCAGTGAACAACGTACAACTCGGATGGCAACCACCCAGGGCATACCATGTTTTTTGCATTCGACATTTGGCGAGCAACTTCAATCACAGGTTCAAGAATATGATGTTGAAGAAACAATTGATGAAGTTAGGTAAGCAACGTTATTTACATGCAGATCATCCATACCCGCATTATCGCATGATATTTACTTGATGCTTGTATATGTAGGTTACACAGCTTCTCGATTAGATTTTGATGTCAGCTTAGACCAATTCAAAGAAGCAAGTCCTCAAATAGCTGCATGGATTGATAGAATCCCAAAGGAGAAGTGGAGTCTAGCTTATGATGAGGATGGACGAAGGTTTGGTCATATGACAACAAATCTATCTGAGGTTTTCAACAAGGTTCTTAAAGGCGCGAGAAACCTTCCTATCACGTCAGTTGTTCGATTCACATATGCAAGACTAGCGGCATATTTTTTGCATCACCGTCAGGAGGCCGTTGAAGAGGTGGAAAGAGGTAACCAATTCGCAAAAGTAGCATGGCAAAAATATTTGACCAGGATAGATAGATCCGCAACTCATTCAGCAACTGCGTATGATGCATTGCACACAAGATTTGAGGTTCAAGAATCGTACAACATCCGTACGCATCAGTCAGGGAAGAAATGGTGGGTGTCCTTATCGGAAAGAAAATGTCAGTGTGGTGAGTTCACTGCATTCAGGTTCCCATGTAGTCACGTCGTTGCAGCTTGTTGGTCTATACATGTCGATGCTAGCCAATATATAGACCCTGTTTTTAGTGTTGCGTATCAGTCTCAAGTGTATTCAGCGCAGTGGTTTCCAATTGGAAATGAAGACTTCATACCACCCACTGGACAGCCACCGATCATCGCTGATGTTGCCCTAAGACGCAGAAGAGGATGGCCTAGGTCTACATGTATCCGTAACGAAATGGATTTGTGGGAAGGAACCAACATTCGAACAAAATGTGGGTATTGTAAGGTTGTAGGTCACAACAGGCGAAATTGTCCTTCACGTGACCAGCCTAATCGATTTGTATGAAGCAAATGTATGTTAGTTTTTAAGCCTGCAATATTATGCGTGGATTGTATTTTATTTGCAAGTGAATGTTTTTGACATCTTATGTCATTTCCGATTTGCAAGAAATTGTCCATGTGTCATTCCTCAACGCAATAATCGTTTAATAAACAACTAACGTCGAACACCAATAATAACCATTAAATATCCACCATCGTTCGATAAACATGAAATATCAACCAACAAATAAAACCAGCACTACTAGAAAAATAGGATTCAACATCGGTTATTTTTGACATTCAACATCGGTTTCAAACCGATGTTGAATCAGGCGACGTTGAAAGTCTGGAACTTAACATCGGTTTTGAAAACCGATGTTAACTACATCGTACGACATCGGTTTGAAACAGAAACCCGATGTTGCTCTGTTACAAACAAAATTTTATAAATGTA
>PYAF01002033.1:121997-171687 GCA_007407185.1 Glycine tomentella | reverse complement strand
TTTTTAAACTACATATCATCTAACCTAATGTTTCAACCCTAATATCTATATCTTAATAAAATAATTACAATATAATAAATAACAAATAAAATAATCAAAAATGAAAACTTACATATAATGGTCAAATATTGTCAAACAAAAACTATCATCTATCCTAAAAATTAACAATTCTATTCTTAAACTACATATCCTCTAACCTAATGTTTCAACCCTAACATCTATATATTAATAAAAATATAACAATAAAATAAATAACAAATAAATTAATATAAAAACAGAACTTACTTGTAACAAAAAGAATCAAAGGATAGATGAAGAATGAAGGAATAAAAAATTTAGAGGATGGGGAGAAAGTAAAAGGAATGTACGAGTAAAAAAATGAGGGGGGAGAATGGAGAGGGAAGAGTGAAAGTAAAAAAATGAGGGGGGGGGGGACCAGGGTTTAAAAACAGGTCTACATGGCGTAGTTCGCTAGGCCCTGTAGCGAACTACGGCCATGTCATAAAAATGTTCAGTAACGGAAACGTAATTCGCTAGTGGGGCCAACAAATTACGTGTCATAATTCGCTATGACCCATAGCGAATTACGGGGGAGGCGCCACGTGTCCCTACTGTGTCAGGAGAACAAACTGACGGTTGACCATGTAATTCGCTGGGGGAGTAGCGAATTACGTGGCCACTAAATTGCCACCACATCAGCACGCATAGTTCGCTACCGTGGCCAGGGAATTATGCCGCGTGACAGTTTGGTATATATTTTCTTTGGTGTGGCATTTTGGCAATTTTTTTTAAAAACATGGTACTTTGGTCGTTGTCTCTAAAATAAGGGGGCATCTGTTGCCCTAATTTTCGTCCATTGCCCTAATCTCTAATAGAACAAGTTTGCTCACTAAATACTTTTGTTTTATTCAAATAATTTTTGTAAATTAAGTTATAAATTAACTTATATAGACACTCTAACATAAAACATGACAGAATTCCTATCTTCGTTTCTTCATTATACATTTATTAATATCGGGTTGAAAAATGTTTTTTTTTTTCTTTTTTGAAATCTAGCTGATCGAGTACAATATATGTGGAGAACGGTAATGAAAATTCAAATAAATGGCAACAAAGATGACGAGAGAGAAGATGAAAATTTATATTCAAATTTTTCATTTATAAAAACTTATTGGTACTTAACAATTTTTTTAAAGCAATATAAAAATTAAGGTACTATTATAATCCCACTAAATAAAATAGTTTAAAATGTTATATTTATCCCTGTATTAGGTGAGAAAAATGTCTTTAACAACCCTTCTTTTTCATAATAAAACTTTATATACTTGATATTTTTATTGTGTATCCAATATAATTTTAAAGAAATTTTATATTATAATTTAAATTATTTATTTTAACTTCAAAATAGAATTTATATATTAAAAAATATTTATTCATCATAAATTTCAATTATAATATAATTTATAAATTTAAAATTACTAAAAACTCAGTAAATTAGTGACCCAAAATACTTTTTGGTCACTAATTCAAGGATCACAAAAATATTATTGGCGAATTTTTTAAAGGGTACACATTAGTTGTTATCTCACTAAAAAATTCAAGGATCACTAGTTTTATTTTTTCTAATAAAACGAGCAAAATATCGATTTCAATATCCGTTGTCTGAATAATATTCTTGTTTTGGTTACAAAACAAGCTATAATGAATAAAATTCTATTGTCCATTAAGTGAATGCAATTGTTATAATGTTATGGTTAATGACTAAAAATAGGAAACTTCTAATTCACTAATTAAACCTAAAATAGTGAAGATAAATTATGTATACTTTTACGTCAAGTAGGTTATTATATATGGGTGGTGAAAGTGGTGTTGTCACTTGTCAGCCTACACATATTTATTATTTATATATTTTTATATATATCGGCATATCGTGGAATAACTTCGCATCATGCATATGTGGCCTCAGATATATAGCTCGTTTTTTTGGTGGAAAGATATATAGCTTTTAGCATAATAGAAGGAAATCGCAAATGCCCTCAATTAAGTATTTCTTCGGTCATTCCCCATATGATTAACCGGCCCCCCTTAATTATTATTATCTTTTAATTTAATTAGGAAAATCGAATCTAAATATTTTAAGGACATATCTCGAGTAGAAAGAAAAAATTAATAGACTCTTTATGTCTTAAGAATATCGTCTATTTTCTAACTAAATTTCGCCAATGAGATGAATAGTGCTTATATTCTCTTTCTAATTGGTATATGAATCTAGTATTTTATCTTTATTTAATCCTCTGATTTGGTCTTATAAAACTATTGTATATGCATCATAGTATCTCTTATAATAAAGTTTTGCTATAAAAAAAACACTCATATTTTTTTTAAGAATCAAATAAATCATGATTTGAACCGCAAAGTCTTATACTTAGCAAACAGCAAAGTAATTGGCCCTCCCGTACAAATTTTGAATTGGAGATATGCTCACTCTGTTAGTGCGAATCTAATATATTCGGTTAGTTTATAAGATTTGCCATTTTCATTTTAAAGCCCAATAGTATGACCCTTATATACACGCCTTTAATTTATCGTTGCACTCGCTTACTTAAATCTTTAATTAACTCTATGATTTTATTTTGTGGATAAGATTGATTGATTCCTGTCACTCTCTTACTCTTTTTTTTGGTTAAATTTAGTTTTGGTCCCCTAAATATTGACCCATATTAACTTTAGTCCTCTAAACATATTTTCATTACATCATTTGGTCCCTAAATTTTAATTGCATTTGGTCTTTATTACTTTTAAGACTTTTATGTAATTCCATCAATTTTTTCTGTTAAATGTAAGTTACCTCATTGTAGATAGTGTAGTTGAGACTCAAACTATTACGACTATGCATGTGACGTTTGTTCCTTGAATCAAGTTCTACCGACAACAGAGGTAATGTATTAGCATTTAAAATCTACAAGTTAAAACAATAAATACTACTGCTATAGGTTGCACTCCATATTTTTTAAGCTTCTATTGGCTCTACCTAAGTATTATTTCAAAAAGTCTATCTAAGATGCACACCCAAAGTAACAACTACTATTTGATTCACGGAAGACTTGTTGTGTTCACACCAACTTTAGAAACAATAATCCCTTAATTATTTTTTAGTTCTTCCCTCTATCTTAAGGAGTTGGACAAATTATGCATTTTGGGATGTCCTTTATTGTGATTCCTCTAATGAAGGTGTTTACAAACACTCTTATGAATTTATTTTTGGCTTTAACATATAGTGTTTTGGCTATGGAGGATTCTTTTGATAAAGGGTATCCTTGAATTGACTCTTTTCTGATCTTAACCTTTTGGTTTGACACCATTTTCCTTGCAATTAGGTCCTTTGAATTTGCTTCCTTATACTTATATAGGCCTTGGAGCTAGTCATTTATGCCTTTTGGAGGTAGAATTTGGAAATTCAAATGTTGTATGAGTTGTCCAAGTTCACACATTAGTTAAGCTTTGTCTTCTTCTCAAAGTCGTCTGTAGCTTGAAACTCTTATGAAGTTGTTTCCCTTCTCTGCTTTTCACTTCCACTGTCGACAACTTGCACATTTCAAAATTGAAATGTAATTGATGCTTATTGTTTGGTCTTAGTGGTTCCTCACAACTTAAGATTTGTCATGAGATATCTTCTCTAGATTAATCGGTAGCATGTATTTTGGAGATGCTTCTAATTATTGCAGTGTTTGTACATCATACTTCAGAATTCTGGTTGCTTATTTTTTGTCAAGACCTGTTGCTATCTCCGAGTTCCCTTATTCTGAATTTCTTCAACTCTTTTGGAGAACTCCCAACTTTGGAATCGGTGCTTTAGTACACTAGTTCATGCATTTTGACTTGTAACCTATGGTGTGTACTTTTGAACAATGTAGACTCTTCTATCTTCATTCAATTGTTCTTGTTGGGTATCTCGGACCCTCAAATCAAATTGCGGAAGCGGAAATAAAATAAAAAAGGAAAGAGAGGGAGACAATCAAAATTTGTTTTACGTGAGAAAACCTTCCTCAATGTGAGAAAAAAAAAACCCACGGGACCTAGTCCAGTATCAAAATCCACTATAACAATAATCGGTTACAATGAATTAAAAACACACCAATGTTGTGGTACACTCAACCTCTCCAACAATGGTGATCACTCAAACGCTCACAGTGTTTCACTCTAAGCTCTCAAATATGCAAGCACAGGGGCTTGCTCAACAATGGCACTCAAGACTGTCACTTGAGGCTCTCAATTTTCTGCGTGTCTTGCCTCCACCCTTACTCATCTATTTATAGGATGAATTAGGTTTACAATGGACTGGGCCTAACCATCAAATATTATTTGATTTGGTCAATCAAATAAAAACAAAAAATATCAATCAAATAAAAACGGAAAGTATCAATCAACTAAAAATGAAAATTATCCAACAAATCTCCCCCTTCCATTTTTCAATGAGACCGAGGTCTTCAACTCCAACAACCCAACCTTCTCTCTCGGCTTCAATGTGCCGAATTCATCAGCCTGGCTCCTTCACAGCAATCTTCAAATTTCCATGCTGGTACCGGCTTGGTCATCATATCGGACCAGTTCAAATCGGTGTGCACTTTGTCAAGTGCGAGCTGTCCGATCTCTACTACATCCCGAATCCAGTGATACCTTACATCAATATGTTTGGTGCGAGAGTGATAGGTTGAGTTCTTCGTAAGATGAATTGCGCTCTAGTTGTCACACATTAGCTCGTACTTGTCTTGATTTAGTTGAGTTCCTGGAGAAACTTCTTCATCCACAGCAGCTCTTTTCACGCTTCTGTTGCGGCAATGTACTTGGCCTCGGTTGTCGAAAGTGCCACACACTTCTGCAATCTGGATTGCCAAGAGACTGCTCCTCCAGCAAATCTCATCAAGTATCCGGTCGTCAACTTTCTCGAGTCGAAATCTCCCCCTAAATCGGCATCCGAGTAGCCTTACAGCTCGACTTCACCTTCTCCAAATTGGAGGCATAGATTGGTTGTACCTCGAAGGTACCTGAAGATCCACTTCACTGCTTCCTAGTGATCCTTGTCAGGATTCGATAGATATCGGCTCACCATACCAACTACAAACGCCAGGTCGGGTCTAATGCAAAACATTGCATACATCAAGCTTCCGACAGCAGATTGGTAAGGGATCTTCAGCATCTCGTCCTTGTCTTCATCAGACCTCGGACATTGCCTTTTACTCAACTTCATATGCCCGGCCAGGGGGGTGCTTACTGTCTTGGCTTTGTCCATGCTGAATCTCTTCAAGATCTTCTCAACATATTTTTCTTGACTTAGCCACAGTAGCTTCTTCGTTCTATCCTGGATGATCTTCATTCCGAGAATCTGTCTTGCAGGGTGGAGGTCCTTCATAGCGAAGGATGAGCTTAATTCCTTCTTCAAGGCGGCAATCTTCTCTTTGCTTTTTCCTACAATCAGCATGTCGTCAACATATAACAACAGGATCAGAAAATCTCCATTATCATACCTCTTCACAAATACACAGTGGTCGGCTTCTGTTTTCATGAACTTGTGATCAGTCATGAAGGTTTCAAACTTCCTGTACCACTGCCGAGGTGCTTGTTCAAGCCATAAAGACTCTTCTTCAAACGACATACCATGCTTTCGCATCCCGGAGCTCGGAACCCTTCAGGTTGCTCCATATAGATTTCTTCTTCCAACTCACCGTGATGAAATGTCATGTTCACATCCAGTTGTTCTACCTCAAGATCCGATGAAGCCGACATGGCTAACACGGTTCGGATCGAGGTCATCTTCACAACAGGAGAGAAGATTTCTTCAAAATCAATCCCCTTCTTCTGATTGCAGCCTTTCACTACAATCCGGGCTTTGTATCTCCGCTTCTGCCCGTTCTCCTCCTGTTTAATCTTATACACCAATTGTTCTTCAGAGCTCATCTCCCTTTAGGTAGTTCGGTTAGCTCATAAGTCTAGTTTTCATGCAGGGAATTCATCTCTTCCTGCATTGCTTTTTTCCACGCTTCTTTTTCGGAGCTCGTTATGGCCTCATCATAACTCTGAGGCTCACCGTCTTCAACAATGACGATGTATTCATCAGGTGAAAATCTTGTAGAAGGTCTTCTTTCTTGAGTGGGGTATCTCGGCTGTTCTTCATCAACCGCTTGAGAATCCAATTCATCATCTTCATCTTGGTTCTCATCAACATCATCTCCAGTTTCTCCCCCTGCTTCAGTCTGCACAAGAGGGACGAGTTCTTCATCTCGGTCTAAAAGGACGAGTTCTTCACGTCTGACAGTAACCCGATCTCGGGGCTTCGAGATGTCATGAAGAGTCTCATCTTCATGAAAAATCACATCTCGACTTCTCACTATCTTCTTCTTGATAGGATCCCACAGTCTGAACCTGAACTCGATTTTCGACGAACAAAGATAGATGCATTCCTTTGTCTTTGCATCAAGCTTTGCCCTTTCATCTTTGGGGATATGTACAAAAGCTCGGCATCCAAACACCCTCAGGTGATCATAAGTTGCTCTTCGACCGGTCTAGACTTCTTCTGGAACTTCTCCTTCAAGCGGTCGAGATGGGGGGTGAATTGGTTAGGCTTGGTAAATCAAAATTTTCTTAAACAAAACAAGAGTTTCCCTTAGGATCTTTATCACTTTTGAAACCAAGAATCCTTATTCAATCAAATGCTCAGCCCAAGGTATCCAATAGCTCAAAATTGAATTGATAAGCAAAGCGAAAACAATCAAGATAGACAAAATATAATCAACAAAAAGATTAGAATCAAAACACAAAAGATTTATACTGGTTCACTTCAAACACTATGAAGCTACATCCAGTTTTCTTCCACCCAACACTAGAATGGAGTTCCACTATTGCAATTTTCTGATCTTACAAGTAATTACAAAGTCCCCCTTTATCAACCCTAGATAAAGTATAGAAATCTAAAACACTATTAGATTCTTAGAGACAAACCCACTGAGAACACTACTCAGCACAACCCCTAGAGAAACCCTATCTCTAGTTTACAAGCAAGAAACCCAATTACAATAGTCAATTCAATACAAATTCAGAAAAGAATTACAAACACTGAGTTAAGGAAAGAAATCACCTGATGATCCAATGAATGATATGTTAATGAATGAATATACCAGGTTGAATAATGAAAACAAACTCAGAAAATCTCCTTCCTTAACCATTTTGAAAGAATCTTCTTGCTTCAAGAATCACTTAAAAAACCATAAGTGTTTTAGTGAAGACAAGAACTCATAGAACCCAGAAAATCACTAAGAATGTGTTTAGAAAGCTTATGTATGCTCATAATACGAATTGATCAAGTTACAAAACAAGATGAGCAAGGGTTCTATTTATAACAAACTTTTGTAACTGTCAGTAATCGATTAAACGCGCCCAATAATCTATTATTTCACTTATGTAATCGATTAAAGTGTTCTACAGAAATCTGGATATGGGCAACGAACAGAGTAATCGATTATTCCGTCTTATAATCGATTAAGACAGGAAGCTTCATAAACTTGAAATACACTGTGTAATCAATTACGAATTCTGGTAATCGATTAAGACAGGAAGCTTCATAAATCATATTGAACTATGTAATCGATTACTATATTTGGTAATCAATTAATGCAACAAAACATGTTAAGCACATGCATATGATGAATCAATTACTAACCTTGGTAATCGATAAAGACAGGAAGGTGGTTTTTTATGTTTAGCCTATGTAATCGATTACGACTCTTTTGTAATCGATTTTTCCAGAGACTTAAAAACATGTATAACTATGTAATCGATTACTGCTTGTTTGTAATCGATTAAAATGTTCATCAAGGCAGTTTATATGTAAACGTAGGTCAAATAATCGATTAATCCGATACGTAATCGATTACATTGTTCTTGAAAAGTTTTCCAGAATGAATTAAGAACAAAATAATCGATTATTAGTTTTATGTAATCGATTAAATCAGTAGAAAATATATTTTTCCAAAAACCTTTGATTCAATTCAAAAACTTAATCAATTTATCAAAGCCTTGTGAATTCTATTACTCAAATTAATTGAATTAATGAATGATGTGAATGCAATGCACTTGGATCACCAGAAATGCTTCTTCCTTTTACATTTAATTACAAATTATTCTTCAAGGCTTCAAGGCATGTTGAAAGCTCAAAACCAAACTTGATTCTTCGTCCATTCTTCAAATGAATCATTTGAAACCAACAATCTCCCCATTTTTGGCTTTAAACATGCCAAATCTTCAGTTGATTAATAGTAAGGCTTGGAGTTTAATTATGTATCAATTTGAAGAACCTTGAGCTTTGCAAACCTGAAAATTTTCAATTCTTTTGCCAAGAACAAGTGTTAAAAGCATTTGTGGTTCAAGTAGTATTCAATTACAAGTCATATATATTGATTAGATTCCTTTTAACATCATAGCTCCCCCTAAATTTCAGCATCCATTTAGTTCAAGATTTAGGGCAAAAATGAAACAAAAAACAGAGGCAAACAGAGGATGATTCAGAGCATGCTTAATCAATCAATTCTCCCCCTTAATCAAACATTTCTCCCCCTATTTGGCCTGTTTAAAGTCAAAAACATAAAGGCATAGCGGATAATGAACTGAAAATATGATATTAAGCATAAGGGAGCCAGTACATATTGAAATTTTAAAATATCCATAGTTCAAATACATAAAAACATAAAACTTAAAGCAAACTACATAAACCTAGAATTCTACAGAAGCATTATCATTCATGTTTGCTTCTATGGGATCTAGCTTGCCCCTAATTTCTTCTAAAGCCTCATGAGTTTCAGCTTTGAAGTCCTCTTGCATCTTGAGCATAGAGTCCATTTTCTCCAGCATCAAGGACTCAAACTAGGAATAAAGAGGCTATTGAGGATTCCTATCCTCTTCTTCAGAATCAGCCACTTGTTGTCCTTCAATATCAGCAACAGCAGCAGGAGGAGCTTGACCAGCCACTATCCAACCATCAGGGGTCTTCCTCATCCCCATTTTGGTGAGATGCTTCTCCTTGATCAAGCTGTTGTAGGAGTTGGTGTTATCAACCACTTCATTTTCAACATCAATGTTGAAGTGGTCAATGAACCTAGACACCAGCACTGGGTATGGAAAAGGATAGTTGAATAACCTTTTTGATTTCAACATTATTTCTTCAAAAATAAGTACCCAATTCATGGGTATGTTGTTCTTCAAGCCATAGACCAACTGAAGGTCTTCATCCGTTGCTTGGGCATGGTTGGTAGCCCTTGGAGTGATTACATATGTAATAATGTAATGGAGGAGTCTATCCTCAGGAGTCATGGGTCCAGTACCCAATCTATGCCTAAGTTGTATATGAGGATCATGCAACATCTCCCTATATGCGTCCATTTTACTATACCCATTTGGTTCCTCATCAAACCTCCTAGCACCTTCACAAATGACACCAACTATAGACTCCCATACTTCAGGGGTAATCTCCATTGTCACACCCTTGACTTTGGAGACCATATTCCCTTGCATGGACCCTTTGGCACAGGTGTAAACACCTTCACCAAATCAAGGTAGAAGGTACCCTTCATCTCTAGAAATCTTTTAAGCCCTTGGGCTTCAAAGTAGGCTGGGAATTGGAAACCCTCTCTTATAAACCAATCGAGCTCAAGGTATTTAGGAGAGGCTATGGATTTGGTAGCATTGAACTATAAATAGTTCATTTTAGCAGACTCTGTGGAGAGCCACAAGTCAAGTCTATTGGGGGGTTAAGGTGGAGGTGGGTTGGATGAAGATTCACCCACTTTTCTCTTAGAGGACCTAGCACGTTTTGGTGTAGGTTTTGACATGGTTTCAGAGTAGTGGTTAGGACACAAGAAAGCACAGAAACACAGAAAGTTCAGAGGAAGGAGATAGACAATGGTGCAGTTTTTTTCATTGAAGCAATGCACTATTTATAGGCAAAATTGAGGCTCCTAACGTCCATATTTTTTTAAAAATAGCTGTTGGTGACAGCTAAGGCACTTCAGTGGCCTTGGATTTCCTTTGGATTTGGTTGGGCAGTTACATTTCCAGAGAAAAAACTGTCAGAAAATGTTCAACAGCATAAATAATCGATTATTTCCTTAAGTAATCGATTATTTTGTCACCTTTGGGACACAAAAATTGCACGTAGTAATCGATTATCCCGTGTGATAATCGATTATTTCCCAACCAATCAGAGGTAGAAGACGATCAGTAATCGATTATATGCTAATGTAATCAATTATATCATTAAATTGGGACTTTTCTCAAGTATCAGGGCTTATGTAATTGATTATCCCGAGTGGTAATCGATTATTCCAGGAAGGTCAGAAATCCTAAGCTCATGTGTAATCGATTACCTTATGGTTGTAATCGATTATTCTAGTGGGACACTTAAACTAGAAAATGGATTTCATGTATAATAATCGATTATCCCGATGTGTAATCGATTATTCCAGAGGGAGCTAATTTTTGAAATATGAAGAATAATCGATTACCAAATCAATGTAATTGATTACTAGAGCACAACTTGCACACATAATGTGATTTTTAATGAATTTAATTGATTAACCCGTGGTGTAATCGATTATTGCAGCAAATATATCAGAAACAGAGCATTTTTGCAGATCAATTCGAATTTCAATCATTCAATGATAAATGCAGTAGTGAGGTTCCAAACAATCATGAAAAGCATACTTTAAACAAGCTAGCATATGTTACTCTCATCAAGAATACCTAGCATGTTTCTAAGTGCATAGAATCTATCCTTTGGCAATGGTTTAGAGAATATGTCAACAAGTTGTTATGGGTATCAATGAACTCAACCTTGATGTTACCTTTCTGCACATGATCTCTTATGAAGTGATGTCTAATTTCAATGTGCTTGGTCCTTGAGTGCATGACAGGATTCTTTGAAATATTTATTGCACTTGTGTTGTCACAAAGTAGTGGTATCTCCTTGAGATCAACTCCATAATTTTGCAATTGTTGCTTAAGCCATAGGCTTTGTGCACAACAACTCCCAGGTGAGATATATTCAGCTTCAGCAGTTGACAAAGCTACACAAGCTTGTTTCTTGCAATGCCATGATATGAGTGAGCTTCCAAGAATATGACAAGTTCCACTTGTGCTTTTCCTATCAAGTTTACATCCTGCAAAATCAGAATCAGAATATCCAATAATATTTATTGGTGCACCCTTAGGATACCATAGCCCAACTTTGGGTGTTGCCTTGAGGTATTTGATGATCCTTTTGATTGTTGTAAGGTGTGACACTTTTGGATTTGCTTGGTATCTTGCACACAAGCAAACACTTAGCATGATATCTGGTCTACTAGCTGTCAAATAAAGTAAGGAACCAATCATTCCTCTAAATTTGGATTCATCCACCTTCTTCCATTTTTCATCTGAATCAAGGTATGTTGAGGTTGCCATTGGAGTTGTAGCATCTTTGCTTTTCTCCATTTCAAACTTCTTGATGATTTCATTTGTTAGCTCTCCCATCATAGACATCTCAAACTAATTTTGCATAGCTGCAGAAAATTCTTTACAAAACATTTGGTTAGTTAAACCAAGGATAATGTCATCAACATATATTTGAACCAATAGGATATCATTCTTATGCCTCTTGATGAACAAGGTTTTATCAACATTGCCCCTTACAAAAGATTGATCAAGTAGGAACTTACTCAATCTTTCATACCATGATCTTGGAGCTTGTTTCAAACCATAGAGAGCCTTTTTAAGTTTAAACACATGATTAGGATGTTTAAAATCAGAAAAACCTGGAGGTTGTTCAACATATATGTCCTACTCTATGTAACCATTTAAAAAAGAACTTTTGACATCCATTTGATAGAGTTTGAAATCCATTAAGCATGTGTAACACCCCGTATGCATCCAGTGTATTAACATATTATTTTAATCAGATAAGCGTAGTAATTACTTTAATTAAAAAGCCACGGAAGCGATAATAAAAACGTATTTCTTTATTCATTATGTATGGTTCGCGTTAAGTACACATCATAAACATATTCCAGCCTTATTGATCCAAAACAACAAAATAAAACAATGGCAGATGCATAAACAATATCTCTACAGACATATCAGGAGGTAACAAAGGTGTGTATATACATCAGCTGACACTCACAGTGTCTATACAAAAGAATAAGCATCCCAGTGCTCTGATCTCAAAGATCACTTCATCACACGAGGGCATACAGACCATATACATAAACAATCGAAAACATGTGTGCACACACACACATCTTCCCTCACAGGGGTATAAAACATCCATAAAACAAAACAAGGAACCTCCATGCTCTCAAAGTGCTACAACAGCTGTCCCTACTGGGGTCTTCTGCCCTGGGAACCGTCATCTCTGCAGAATGAGTCTCCTGCAAGACATAATCCCCACATGGGGTGAGATACACATCTCAGTAAGCTCAGGGTCCTTGGAGGCATCTCCTCTACCCTGGCTCACTTCCATGACACACGTCATCAAGGCATCACAATCAATGGCCTCTCGGCCCTCATAACAATACAATGCCAATCATCTAGCTCTAATGTATAATTGTGGAACTACGCCGCCAAAGATGCATCATCATCAGCATCAGGACTCTTAGTCCTGAGTGTGAGACCGGAACTCACACCCGTGCCATCCCATTGGGAGCTACCCCTTACGCATGGACGCACGTATATGGCACCTCCGAGAATAGGCTTCAACCGCAACAGGACCACCTATCTCTTGGTCTTAAGGGATCATCATCACCCTTGACATGAGCAAACTAAACTAAGAGGTGCGCTCTTCTCCTAGTGAGGTCCATATCTATCTAACTGGCCAGAAGATCTAATCACAGGTATCCATACATACAAGGCATAAAATCATGTATACATATCATTATGAGAAAGTAACAACCAATTCAATGCATGCATCATGAATGCAACCATCACTCCTTTGGAGTATGGTGGAACACAACAGTGGGAAACATCCCTAAGAAACCAAGAACTTACCTGGCAAAGCCATGCTCTGCGGTTCAGTCCCTGAACGGTGGTCTACGCCACTGACACCCTTGGTGTCACGCCCTATACAAGGCATATAAGCTTAATCAAACATCAAGCCAACCATACAAGGCACATAACAACGGTTCTCAACCGTTACAATGAAAGGAAGCGTCATTCCTTTCCATATAAACCTCTAAGTCCTCTATCTTAAGGTTATCAAAGTTAATCCAATCACTGGACAATACATGGACCCTCAGTGGTCTATCTCGGCCTAGTCAAGGCACTAGAGTCTCCACAAGACTCGGTACAAGCCAAAACGAAGAGCTCAAGGCTCTATACAGGCCAAATACTTAAGAATCCACAATGTGGTTTGAACGGTTTCTTTCACACAATGTAGCCGTTCATATAGCATCTCAAGCACATATAGAGCAATTATCAAGGCTCATGCATGGTCTATAATCATCAAAATAACAACAATTTACCAACATATGCATTTCTCAGAGCCAAGAATCAAAGTCCATGAAACTAACATTTGAAAGCTAATCCTTCATCACAACAACTCCCTAAACATACTTTTCTAAAGGAGCTAAGGCTAATTTCAACTCTAGCTCAAAAGGGTCACTATTCATCCCAAAATCAAACTCACAAATTAAACGGTAAAACTCGAGTTTCTTACCTCTAAGATGACAAGGAAGGCTAAAGAGCTACTCCCCCAAGCTTGGGTGTCCGTGAATCGCCTCATTTTCTCACCAAACTCGAGTTTTTCCAAGTTCCCTAGAGAAAGGGATTTCTCCGTTTGGTGGTTTTTAGGGAAAAGAGATGCAGGATTCTAGCTCATAGGGTGATTCCCTACAAGTTTGATGTTCGAAGGGAAGTGTTTTGATGAACTTTGGTGAAGATATGGAGCTTCCTAGCTCAACAATGGCGAAAAAAGCTGAAGGAAGAAGGTGAAGGCTTTTGGTCCTCTGAAAAACGCGAATGGCCTTTTGTACCTGCCCCGTCAGAGGTCCCGTGCGGATCGCGCCACCTCCGGCGCTAACCGCGCCAAGCTCCCTGCACCTGTGGCGTTAACCACGCCACATCTAGCGCTACTCGCGCTGGAAACCAGAGAGAACAGGTTTTCCAGAGCACTTCCAGGGCCAACCGCGCCACCCATGGCGCTATCCATGCTAGAATCCAGAGGAAATAGGTTTTCTAGGGCACTTGTGGTGCTGACCGCGCCACCCATGGCGCTGACCGCGCCACCCACGGCGCTAATCACCCCGCACCCCCAGAGGGATGACCCTCTGGACCTCATTGGCGCTGATCGCGCCACTATGGCGCTACTAGCGCCATCCCCTCAAATGCCTGGCGCTACTCGCGCTGCACTGGCGCTGATCGTGCCAGACTCCAGGGTCACCACAGCATGCATATGCAAGTAATAGCCTAATTGCTTCCAATCTTGCAATTGGAGCAAAAGTTTCCTCATAGTCAATGCCTTTCTCTTGGTTGTAACCTTTAGCAACCAATCTAGCCTTGTTTCATACTATGATTCCACTTTCATCAAGTTTGTTTCTAAAAACCCACATTGTACCAATAGGCTTAATTGATGATGGTTTAGGAACAAGTTCCCAAACTTCATTTCTTTTGAATTGATTCAGTTCTTCATGCATGGCATGCATCCAATGTTCATCTTGTAGGGCATGATTAATATCTTTAGGTTCAATTTGAGATACAAAAGTCATATCACAACATAAATTTCTAAGAGAAGATCTAGTAGAGACTGCCTTTGAAACTTCTCCAATAATATTGTCTAGTGAAAGGTCTCTTGTAGTTCTCCACTCTTTTGGCTCTTGATTTGAAGTTGATGGAATTGCTTCAGCACTAGGTTCACCTTTCTCATTGATAGATAATTTCTCTAGCTGGACATTTTCTTCCAATTGACCTACATCTCCATCACACTCTTTTTCCTCTTTTGAGGGGTTAGATTCATCACAAATTACATGAACAGATTCTTCCATGCACATGGTTCTTTTGTTGAAAACTCTATATGCTTTACTTTGCAATGAATATCCAAGAAATATGGCTTCATCAGCCTTTGCATCAAACTTTCCTAGTGATTCTTTTCCATTATTTAAAACAAAACACTTGCAGCCAAAAGTTCTTAAATGAGAAATATTGGGCTTCCTTCCTTTGTATAACTCATAAGGTGTTTTCTTCAAGATGGATCTTATGAGTAATCTATTTAAAGTGTAACCAACATTACTTACTGCATCAGCCCAAAAATACTTTGGTAAATTTGTCTCATTTAGAAGTGTTCTTGCACCTTCTTCAAGTGATCTGTTTTTCCTCTCCACAACACCATTTTGTTGAGGTGTTCTTGAAGCTGAAAAATTGTGGTTAATTCCATTTTCTTCACAGAATTTTTCAAAATGTTCATTTTGGATTTCTCCACCATGGTCACTTCTAATTGAGATAATTTTATAACCTTTCTCATTTTGAACTAGCTTGGCCAATTTTCTAAAAGTATGGAAAGAATCACTCTTGGATTTCAAGAACAAAGTCCAAGTAAATCTAGAGTAGTCATCAACAATAACAAGTCCATAGTAATTACCACCTAAACTCATGGTTCTAGAAAGACCAAACAAATCAATGTGCAGTAATTCAAGTGGTCTTGAGGTGGAAACAACATTTTTACTTTGAAAAGAGATTTTGGTTTGTTTCCCCTTTTGACATGCATCACAAAGTTTGTCCTTTTCAAATTTGAGTTTTGGTAGGCCAATTACCAAGTTCTTTTTAATGAGTTTATTCATATGGTGCATGTTAATGTGGCTAGCTCTCCTATGCCACAACCAAGTTTCATCTAACTTACTCATTAAGCATGTAGTCTTGTGAAATAATGCATGGTCTATGGAAAGCAAATAAATGTTACCTTTCTTTTGCCAATGTGGATTACTTCTCCACTTTTACCATCACCTATCATGCAGAATTCTTGATTGAAAGAAATTTTAAAGCCTTTATCACATAATTGGCTTATGCTTAGTAGATTATGCTTCAAGCCTTCAACATAGAGTACATTGCTGATTTTTGTGTTCAAGTTGTCACCAATGTTTCCTTCACCTATAATCTTCCCTTTGTGGTTGTCTCCATAAGTAACATAGCCCCCATCTTTAAGTGTAAGATTTTTGAGCAAGGACTTGTCACCGGTCATATGTCTTGAGCAACCACTATCAAGATACCATAAGGAAGAGCTTGCTCTAAGACACACCTACAAAAAGAACAAATCACTACATAGGAGAAGGTACCCACTTGAGGTTGGGTCCAAAGGGGTGAGTTTCTTGCTTTTTCTTTTCTACCCAAATACATTCACCATTTGGGACATAGAATCTTCTTGCAAAACATTGGTAAGATGTATGTCCTTTCTCCATACAATAGTGACAAACAACAGCTTTATATGAATTTCTAAAGAACATATTTTGATTGAATCTTGGTTTCTTCTTCTTCTTCTTCTGTTTTGGAAGCACAAATGTTGTCTTTTGAAAATTTTTAAAACTCTTTTTGTACCCAAATCCAGAAGTGTCACAAGACTGTTTTTGAGCACTCAACATATCATTCAAATCACATTTTCCTTTGTTGATTTTTTCCAAGATATCAATCAACTCATTGTTCTTTGAAACAATCTGCATATATTTTTCTTCTTGATTAAGTCTATACTCATCAAAAACTTTTTGCAGCATTTCATATTTATCAATAGTTGTAGAGGAAGAGGTGCAAACACAACCACTTGATTTATAACTTGAAGTAAGTTTTTCATTTTCTTCCTTCAAGTTACAAACTTCAGTTTGTAATTCCATTATTTTTGCAAGATGATCCTCAATATTTTTCTTAAGCTTATTTTTGGATTTAGCAAGCTTTTTAGCATCTTTATGCATCTCTTGAAAAGCAAAAATAACTTGATCAAGTTCAGAGGTTACCTCATCTTCTTCTTCTAAGAGATCATCATTCTCTTCATTGACAATTGAAGTAAGGCACATGTTAGCTTCCTCTAATTCAGTGGAGGATTCGAAAGTTGTAGAATCATTGTCCTCCCAAGCAATATAGGCTCTTATTGACTTTGCTTCTCTCTTGTCTTTGCTGTCACTTTGTTGTTTCTTCAAGTAGATTGAACATTCTGACTTTATGTGGCTAGGTTTGCCACATTCAAAGCATGTAAAGTTGTTGTCAACCTTCTTGATGTTGCTAGTGTTGTTGTTGGTATTGCTCTTGTTATTTCTTGTGAATCTTTTGCCCTTATTCTTCTTTAGAAACTTGCTGAACTTTTTCACAATTAAGTTCATGCTTTCTTCATCTTCCTCATCACTTGAGTTTTCTTCTTTTTCCACCTTAGGTGCAGCAGCCTTTAGTGCAATTCCTTTGCCTTTTCTATCTGCAACTTCACCAAAGGTTAGTTGAGATAGTTCTAATTCATACTCAAGTAACTTACCAAAGAGAGCAGCCATGGTCATTTGTGAAAAATATTTGGATTCTTTGATAGTGTCACTTTTGGTTGCCATGCTCTAGTGAGA
Organism: Glycine tomentella; assembly: GCA_007407185.1. Classification (NCBI taxonomy): domain Eukaryota; kingdom Viridiplantae; phylum Streptophyta; class Magnoliopsida; order Fabales; family Fabaceae; genus Glycine; species Glycine tomentella. The sequence goes on along the minus strand of PYAF01002033.1, from coordinate 154,087 downwards.
CACTCCAAGATTTTGATGTTCAATTCCTCAACATCAAAGGTCTTTCCAAGTCCCAAAAGATGATTCACTATGTATGTGAATCTTGTTTGGAGTTGAGAGATACTTTCATTTTGGTTCATTTTGAACATCTCATATTCATTTATCAAGGAGTGCTTTCTTGATCTCCTTACTTCTTCATTTCCTTCATGGGTGATCTCTAGCATCTCCCACATCTCCTTGGCACTGCTACATCTAATTGTTCTGAAGAATTTATCAGAAGAAAGAGCAGAAGTTATCATATTCTTGGCTTTAAAATCATACTGAGCAATCCTCTTTTCTTCATCATTCATCTCATCCCAATCTTTGGGAATCATGTTTATTGATTCAAAAGGAGTCACTTGAAGATGAACAAAGAATCAAGCTCAAGCTCAGATGTTTTGTGATTTCAACATGCCTTGAAGATTTGGAAATCAATTTGTGATTTGTGTAAAGGGAAGAAGTTATTTTTGATGATCCAGTGTGCATATCATTCATATCATTCATTTAGGATTGTTAGATTGAGTGTTAATATAAAAGCAATTGATAATTAAGGTAAGATTAAAACCAAGTTTTTGGAAAAATAAGGTTATGCTGATTTAATCAATTACAGATAGGTAGGAATCAATTATTTTGTTCTTCGCGCCTTCTGGAAAACCTTCTAAGAACAATGTAATCGATTACATATCGAATTAATCGATTACCTAGGCTAAAACTGAACTATAGAGCTCTCTGCCTTAATCGATTACAAAAGGTCGTAATCGATTATATACTATGTTTGTTTAAAACAAGCTTGGCGGGTTTAATCGATTACCAGAAACAGTAATCGATTATTTAGTACAAACTGCTTTATGAAGCTCGCTGACTTAATCGATTACTAGGAGCCGTAATTGATTATTTAGTGCATTAGAAAATGTAGAGCTTCCTGGTTTAATCGATTACGTGACAGAATAATCAATTATTATGTTCATAACTCAAACCCAAAACGTATCTTAAACACTTTAATCGATTACATTCTTGGATTAATCGATTACATATGCGAAATAATCGATTACAGGAGCGTATATAATCGATTAATTTCAGTTAAAATTCTGTTATAAATAGAACTCTTTGCTCTGCTGAGTTACCAACTTGAGAGATTCGAATTCTGAGCATTCATAAGCGTTCTTAACAGTCTATTAGTGATTTTTCTGGGTTCACAAAGTTCTTGCCTTCACCAAAATTCATATGGGTTATTGATTGATTGAGTGAAGCAAGAATTGTTTTCAAAGCTTGAGGAAAGGGATGTTCTAAGTCTGTTATTCTTTCTTCAACCTGGTGAATCATTCATATGCATATTGTTCATTGGATCATCAGGTGACTTCTTTCCTTAATCTTTGAAGTTGTAAAACTGTTTTTAATTTCTGTAGTGAATTGTCTATTGCAAATGGGTTTCATGCTTGTTATCTAGAAATAGAGTTTCTCTGGGGGTTTGCTGAGTAGTGTTCTCAGTGGGTTGTCTCTAAGAATCTAATAGTGTTTTAGATTTCTGAACTTTATCTAGGGTTGATAAAGAGAGGCTTTGTAATAACTTGTAAGAACAGATATTTGCAGTAGTGGAACTCCATTCTAGAATTGAGTGGAAGAAACTGGATGTAGCTTCATAGTTTTTGAAGTGAACCAATATAAATGGTGGCTTATCTTTATTCTCTTCTCATCATCTCAATATTGCTTTGATTTGTGAATCATATTCTTTGCACAGAAAGTTTTTCATTTGTCTATTGATTTTCTTGACAGAGGAATTTGATTGAATATAAAGATTTTGATTTCAAAAGTTTTTAATGATAAGGATCCTGTGGAAACTCTGATATTAAATTTTTAAATACCAAGGTTCAACCAATTCACCCCCCCTCTTGGTTGTATTGAAGTATTCTTTTATTTTCAATGTTATTATCAACAATTTTGATGGGTACCCTAGGACATTTTTCTATTGCATTCCAAGCACCTGGATCATTAGATTGAATAAAGATCTTCATTCTATTTTTCCAAAAACTGAAATGCTCCCCTTCAAACAAAGGAGGTCTGTTTAAGGAAGCACATTCCTTGAAGGTTATTTGTGAAGCATTCATTTTTTTGAAAGAAAGTAGTGATCTTGAGTAACTTTCAAGAACCAGCTCTTGATGCCAATTGTAAAATATAGGAACACTTCACACTTAACCAAGAGGGGGGGTGAATTGGTTAGGCTTGGTAAATTAAAATTTTCTTAAACAAAATCAGAGTTTCCCTTAGGATCTTTATCACTTTTGAAACCAAGAATCCTTATTCAATCAAATGCTCAGCCCAAGGTATCCAATAGCTCAAAATTGAATTGATAAGCAAAGCATAAACAATCAAGATAGACATAATATAATCAAGAAAAAGATTAGAATCAAAACACAAAAGATTTATACTGGTTCACTTCAAACACTATGAAGCTACATCCAGTTTTCTTCCGCTCAACACTAGAATGGAGTTCCACTATTGCAATTTTCTGTTCTTACAAGTAATTACAAAGTCTCCATTTATCAACCCTATATAAAGTACAGAAATCTAAAACACTATTAGATTCTTAGAGACAAACCCACTGAGAACACTACTCAGCACAACCCCTAGAGAAACCCTATCTCTAGTTTACAAGCAAGAAACCCAATTACAATAGTCAATTCAATACAAATTCAGAAAAGAATTACAAACACTGAGTTAAGGAAAGAAATCACCTGATGATCCAATGAATGATATGTTAATGAATGAATATACCAGGTTGAATAATGAAAACAAACTCAGAAAATCTCCTTCCTTAACCATTTTGAAAGAATCTTCTTGCTTCAAGAATCACTTAAAAACCATAAGTGTTTTAGTGAAGACAAGAACTCATAGAACCCAGAAAATCACTAAGAATGTGTTTAGAAAGCTTATGTATGCTCATAATACGAATTGATCAAGTTACAAAACAAGATGAGCAAGGGTTCTATTTATAACAAACTTTTGTAACTGTCAGTAATCGATTAAACGCGCCCAATAATCGATTATTTCACTTATGTAATCGATTAAAGTGTTCTACAGAAATCTGGATATGGGCAACGAACAGAGTAATCGATTATTCCGTCTTGTAATCGATTAAGACAGGAAGCTTCATAAACTTGAAATACACTGTGTAATCAATTACGAATTCTGGTAATCGATTAAGACAGGAAGCTTCATAAATCATATTGAACTATGTAATCGATTACTATATTTGGTAATCAATTAATGCAACAAAACATGTTAAGCACATGCATATGATGAATCAATTACTAACCTTGGTAATCGATAAAGACAGGAAGGTGGTTTTTTATGTTTAGCCTATGTAATCGATTACGACTCTTTTGTAATCGATTTTTCCAGAGACTTAAAAACATGTATAACTATGTAATCGATTACTGCTTGTTTGTAATCGATTAAAATGTTCATCAAGGCAGTTTATATGTAAACGTAGGTCAAATAATCGATTAATCCGATACGTAATCGATTACATTGTTCTTGAAAAGTTTTCCAGAATGAATTAAGAACAAAATAATCGATTATTAGTTTTATGTAATCGATTAAATCAGTAAAAATATATTTTTCCAAAAACCTTTGATTCAATTCAAAAACTTAATCAATTTATCAAAGCCTTGTGAATTCTATTACTCAAATTAATTGACTTAATGAATGATGTGAATGCAATGCACTTGGATCACCAGAAATGCTTCTTCCTTTTACATTTAATTACAAATTATTCTTCAAGGCTTCAAGGCATGTTGAAAGCTCAAAACCAAGCTTGATTGTTTGTCCATTCTTCAAATGACTCCTTTGAAACCAACAGAGCAAACATCAGTGTGGACAAGGTCAAGGATATTCTTGCGTCGTCTGGGTTGATTCGGTCTCACAAACAAAATTCGGTGCTGCTTTCCAACTAGGCAGTGCGTGCAACTCTCCAGCAATAGACCCTTCAACCCGGTCAGTAGTTGTTTCTTCTCCAAAATCTGGAGTGCATTCTCGCTCATGTGGCTGAGGCGCTTGTGCCACAGCTCCAAGCTTGGTCCATCCCGGACAGAATTGGCTTCTCCACCATTGTTCTTTCCTTGCATGACATACAAGGAGCCTTCTTTCTTTCCCCGGGCCACGACTAAGCTTCCCTTGAGCAACTTCCATCTACTTTCTCCAAAGTAATTTACTGACCCGGCATCATCTAGTTTTCTAACCGAGATCAAATTCAAATGCATGTCAGGTACATGCCTCACATCCTTCAGCGTAACCTGGCACCTTGTGTCTGTGGTCAGGGTTACATCACCAACACCAACAATCTTGCTGGTCACTTGATTTCCCATCTTCACGACACCATAATCTCCCTTCGTGTAAGCAGAGAAGAATCCCTCATGTGGGGTGACATGGAACGAGGCACCAGAATCAACAATCCAGGTGCAGTCATCATGGGCTATGTTCAACATTTCCTCACTGAGGAGGAATATCTCGGCATTCGGATTAGCAGCCACAGTCGTGGTGCTCTAATCACTTCTTCTTCTGGGAACAATTTGATCCAGCTTTACACATCCATTATGTTCATCATTCTGCAAAGTCCTGCAGTTCGACTTCTTGTGTCCTACCTTCCCACAGTAGAAGCACTTCAAATCATGTTTGGACTTAGACCGACCTCTGGACTTACCTCGTCCACCTCGATCCCGGTTCTTGCCACGACCCCGGGAGTCGGTCTTTCCTGTATTTTCAACAACGATAGTCTCAAACGTGCTGGATACACCTCATTCTTTTCTCCTGGCTTCTTCATTTAGGAGGCTATCTATCACGGCATCCATTGTCAGTTTTCCTTCTGGAACCAAGTTGCTCAAAGTCACCACCAAAGTATCCCAACTTTTCGGTAGCGAACTTAGCAACAGCAAAGCCTGCATCTCGTCATCAATCTTCATGTTGGCTTTAGACATTTGATTCACAATTCCTTTGTAGGAATTGAGGTGCTCGATAATACTCATGTCGTCCTTGTATTCTAGCTTCACAAGCTGGCGAACCAGGTGTGCTTTGTTCCTGGGAGTCTTCTTCTGAATCATGGACTCCAATTTATTCCACAACTCGTACGCGTTCGTGAACCCAGACACGTGCTCAAAGAGGCTTTTGTCAATGTATTTCCTGATCGTGGCCACGACCTTCCGACTCAGGATCTCCCAATCTTTGTCCGACTTCCCAGTCGGCTTCACTTCAAGGATAATGGGATCATATAAATCCTTGCAGATAAGATGATCCTCTATCATCTACCTCCAATAGTTGAAGTTATCTGCGGTCAATTTGAACATATCTCCATCGTGAGTTATGTCACTGCTCTCCATCTCGGCGCCTTCAGAACCCTCGAACTCAGGCTCTGATACCACTGTTGGGTATCTCGGACCCTCAAATCAAATTGCAGAAACGGAAATAAAATCAAAAAGGAACGAGAGGGAGACAATCAAAATTTGTTTTACGTGAGAAAACTTTCCTCAATGTGAAAAAAGAAAAACTCACGGAACCTAGGCCAGTATCAAAATCCACTATAACAATAATCAGTTACAATGAATCAAAAACACACCAATGTGGTGATACACTCAACCTCTCTGACAATGGTGGTCACTCAAATGCTCACAGTGTTTCACTCTAAGCTCTCAAATATGCAAGCAGAGGAGCTTGCTCAACAATGGCACTCAAGACTATCACTTAAGGCTCTCAATTTTTTGTGTGTCTTGCCTTCACCCTTACTCATCTATTTATAGGATGAATTAGGTTTACAATGGATTGAGCCTAAGCCATCAAATATTTTTTGATTTGGTCAATCAAATAAAAACAGAAAATATCAATCAAATAAAAACGGAAGTATCAATAAACTAAAAACGGAAATTATCCAACAGTTCTGCAATACATCTTTTGATGATTATCTAGTCATATAGCTTTTGGCATCTGTGTACGAAAAACTCCATTTGTAGGTTGACGCTTCACACCTTTCTTCATGCTTTTGAATTAAGTATTGCCTTTTAAAACACATCTCAAACTAATAATTAGTAGCTAAGTTCATATCACTTATGATTTTCTTCTTGAAGATTTGTATCATCATTAAAATTCAAGCTTCTTGATGGATTTTGTTCCAACATATGGTTGTTGGAGGGATTTTCAAACATATTCAAAATTGCATGAGTTTCCCTTTCATCTATCCGTGTGTTAATTGTTTTTCCTCCAACTTCTCCAGCTTCTCGACTTTGGCTACTACATTTTCTACTATATGCAGCTTGCAAAATTTGAATTTGAAATATAGTTGTTAATGCTTGTTATCTTGTCTTAGTGGTTACCTCATGACATCTTCTTGAGCTGATAATGGGTTGTCTTTAAAGATTGTTCTTTTGTAGGATGTCTTCTGGTGATGGTTCTAATTACTAGAGTGTTTTGTGCATCAATCTTCTTATCTTCTGATTGCTTTGTATTGATGAGGACTTGATGGATCATGCAAGTTTATATTTCTGCATACTCGCATGTCTTCTTCAAAGCTTACTGCTTTTGAATTAGTGCTTTTGAGCACTATTTCATGACTTCTAATCTTGTTGCTTCTGGTGTGTGCTTTTAAACAAAGCATACATCCTTGTTTCATTTCTTTTTTAGTCTTGCATCTTCTAATGGTACTCAAGTCCTTTGTAACATCTTATATTTACCCCTTGACTAAAGATATCTTCTTAATTGTGCTTTTGATCATACAAAGCTTATTATATATGTACTTTGATAACAGAAAAGAGTTAAACCATATAAAAAATGGGAAAACAAACTTGAGGTATTTTCTTAAGAAGAAGCTCAAACAACAAATGAAAATAAGATCAATGACATGTAAAGCTTAAACTTGAGATTGAAAACAAGTCGCAACAAGGTCAAACGAGTTGGACTTGAGGGAAATAATTGGAAAGTAAGTCTCACATTTATGAGCTAGAAACAAGTTAAAAACTATATAAGAAAGAGAGTCACAAATTTAAAGTGTCAATGTATTTTTGAACAAATAGATCACTCATATTAAATCAAATAATACACATTCTTTGGTAAGGGTCTGCACAAAAAATCAAATAGAAACATGGATAAATGATATACATAATAAAATGAAAGAGAAATTGATGCAGTTGCTATTAAATTTTAAGAAAAATATTCTTATTTGAGTTTTATATTCAAAGAAGGATAAATAATTATCATATAATCCACAAAAGCTATCCCTTGTTCTAAATGTTAGGTAAAATAGTAATTTGTTCTTCTAACTTATTTTGTGTTTTCAATTTGGTCTATTTTGTCCATTGTGACAATTTTTTATTCTAAAAAATGTGACTTTTTTTTGTCAATTATGGTAATTTTTTAACAACCAAATCAACAAATTAGACCAAATTAAAGCACCAACATGAATTAGATCTAACATAAGGAGATAATCTTTCACAACATGTCAAATTAAGGTTCAAATATCAGATGAGAGATATTCACATTTAGTAATCATTAATTGTGGTTTGAATGCCTTTGAGGGAAGATCGATACTTGCAAGATGAAAAAATATATCAAATTGAAGTTGTACTACTCAAACTTGACAAACCTCTACCTTATGGCCGATCGAGTAAGTTTCTTATTCTACTCCATCAGACTCGACTGAGATAGATCAGGAAAGAGAAAAAAAAATATCTCTACTTATTTTTAGGAGAAAAAAGATTAAGGTAAGATCCGACACAAAATTATCAAATGAAATAAGATAATATAAGATGTAATATTATCTTCTCTACAATATCTAATTAGGGAAATTAAACCTAGAGATAAGATAAGATATAATCTTACAATATCTAATTAGGGAACTTAAGTACATATTTGATTTGTAGTTGAATATGTTGCAACGTGTTTCAATGCAAATCTAAAGGATAAATGCAAAATGAAAGCAAAAGTAAGGATCCTAATTCGTTGGTAAATTTATTTTTGTCTCAAAAGTACTTTTGCAACGCAAATCCAAACACGCTCTAAGCCTTTGAACTTAATTTCACCACTATAAAAGGAGTCACAAGGTTTCAAGTAACCAACTTAATTCTAATCCACTATTGATTCTTGATTCTTTTCATTATGCCTCTAACTTGAGAGTTGGATTGAATGTCTTCGTAGGTATATTTCACCACTGTATATGAAGGAACATACTGAGGAACAATACCGTGAATAGATTATACCAAATCTGGTGAGAATAGAAGTAAAACTAAAACAAAATCTAAATAAAAAAAGCTAAAATATCATGTAAGCCGAAAAAAGACAATAAATTAAAGTACAAAATTACTAATTTTACCCTTATATTACTTCCGAGAAGTTTTTCAAGTTTTAGGAAATTTTAAACAATTATAAAAAAAAATAAAAAATCATTATTTAACTTTTCACCCCCTTTTCTTTGATTCCTCTTTTTGAAACTATAAAACATCTTAACAACATGGCTGGGATCTAGTTTAGTTTGGTCGGAAAATGATATTTTGGGACATGCAAGAGTGCGAAAATGAATATTATGCTAAAAGTTGTTTCTAAATAGTAAAATAAACAACATATGCAAAACTCACCTAGCTAGTAATCTTAAATGTGAAAGAGTGATATCTTAGCATCACTTTAAAGCGCATATATTGCCTATACACCATATATATGCGTGGTTCCGTTATTGGTGATTGGTCCCATTATGAATGAGTGCCTCAACCTCAACCATACACATAGCCGTGCACGAACACTACGAAGAAGAATACTCTTTTTTCATTTAAGCCAAACCAAAGAGATAACGATAACAAGTCTATATTTATATGCAATATGGTGTACGTCAATTCCAAGATTTTATACTCATTTCAAAACTTTCCATTATTCTCCGTAATCATTCACTGTGTTTAAGCAAATTGGGCAATAATTGCATTTGAGAAATATCTTTTACATGATACTATTTTTTGAAACATGTTATAAAAAGACATGGGTAAGCTTGTCAGATATATATCGGATTAATTTCAAACAGTACTTATGCATAATAGGTGGTTCTAGTAATAAGAAAGTTTTAGTGGTTGATGTATCGTTAAGAAATCGAATCTTTTAAGTCATCACGTTTTTTTCTTCCCTTTAAGCAATGTTTTAAAAATCAGACGAAATCAGTATTACTACTAATCCAATAGTGTATTTCTCCATGTAATAGTTCTAACATTTTTTTATATAAAATAACTACTGCCACATATATAATTATATATTTAACTTATTTGTATTAAGTATAACTTAAAGAGTTTAATTATCATATATTAACAGTATAATATTAGGAAATTAAATTTTCTTATATTATTATTTGCTACATATTATATTAATAATTATATTATTTAATATATACTGGATAAATTAAAGTGGTCAATTAAATATGCCTAAATAGATTTCTAAGTAAATATGGGATATATGAGAGGATACCAGTGTTGGACCAATTAGGTTTAATAGGAGCTTACTGACCTAATATTAAATCTATATATATGATTATAGTCATTAATATGTTAAATCAAGCTTCTTTTCTTTCTTTTCCATCTAGAGAGAATATCATTTGAGGAGTGATTTGACTTAGAAAGACTAAAGCTCATAAGGAAAGACTAAAGACTATTGTTGCGATGGAAACAAGTAGGTATTATTTGTTTAAGATTTCTTAATAATTCAATATGATATTTATGAAGTTTTATTGGGTGATGATTTTCACCATAAGGATTTAGGAATTAATTTTTCAACATATAAAACACTTTTATATTATGATCTAATCAAATTTATCGTTAATATGACTTTTAAAATAATTATTACATAAGTCAACAGTACAAGCTTATCATATATGGTGGATTGTAATTAGATGATGATGAATTTTTTTTTACATGTATAACTTTTTTCTCTAAATTCAAATATAAAATATGTTTAAAATTATTTTATGTTGTAAAATTTATGTACAATTAATTAAAATAAATTTTGAAAGGTATTAATTAAAATTTAACGACATAACTAAATTTTAAAATTTAATTTTTTAAGAATAAAAATTAACATTAATTGTCGTCGTTGTTAAAAAAATTGAATTAAAATATTTGATTAAATTTTTTTATAATATATAAGAATAAATTATAAATTCCCATCCACGAATGACTTTTGGTCTTAGTAATGTAAACATAAATGTTAGATGAAGATGAAGATTTTTAATTTATTTTGATGATGATGTATTTGGATTAAGGAACCTTAGTCGTTATTAGAATTTTTGTTTATACTTAAAATGCTTGAATTTGTGTGATAAGTCATGCATCCTAAACTAGAAAATTTAGATTAATATTACTCTACATGTTAATTATTGCATCAATCATTAATCTTAAGCCTTAAAGAGTTGTAATTAGTAACATATATAGTCTTTAAAATCACTAAGTTTCAACTCTACATCATGATAATTGACTATATGCAATTATAGTCAACTATATTGAGCCTTTGAACTCTCAAAATTGAGAGCAACTCGCAAATAGTCAACTATCTTAAGTGTGTTATCGATTATTTGGTTCTGAAGAAAGATTTAGCTTTCACAAATTGTCGATTAAATGATAATACAATCGGCTATATGTTCTTCAGAAAATCTAGGTGATGCGAAGAATAATTTAGTTGACTATCTCTGGCATAATTGACTTTTTTAGTTATGAGGTTATAAAAATGAGTTTTTCGAAGGATGTCAGTGTAACTCCATTTCCTCTCATGTTTTTCATTGCATTTTCACTTAGAGTTTCTACAAATTTGAGAGTGTCATCATCACCTTGATCCTTGACTAAATACATCATTTCACATGAATTCAATGGATCGTGGCATGGATCATGAAGAGTAGTTTGAGGCTACATAGGGAGTATTTTTCATATCTTTCATAGATAAGATGAAATCTTTCCTTAATTATGATTTTTTTTTCATGTTTCATTGAGTATGGTTGTTAATGGTTTGAATGTAGTAGATTTTCTACATGTGTTTTTGATCTTGATAGATTTTCAAGAGTTTAAGCATTTTGTAGTGTGCATTTGCTTGTGAGTTTGTATGTAACTCAAAATGTTGAAAGATTTAAGTGGGTTACTTGAATCAAATGGATGTAGATTTTCTAGAAATCGAACTAGTACAAATTGTTGTGTGCATCTTTTCCTCTAATCTTTAATCTCTTGTATAGCTTCTTGCAAAAGATTCTTATCCTTTGAGCTTTGAATAATTGTTGTTCATAATTGGGCAAGTGTTTGTTTGAGTTTAAGAAATCAAAGAGTATTTGCAACACATTTAATATGTAACGCTCGGCCACTTACAGGATCAACGACTGTCCCTACATACCAACACAAGACTTTTCAGTGTGCTTTGTCCTCACTCACACACTTCCTAAGAAACTTTCCAGGAGGCCACCCATCCCTAGATTGCTCCAAGTCAAGCACGCTTAACTTTGGAGTTCTTATGTTATGGGCTATCGAAAAGAAGATGCACCTTTTTTGTATAGGTAGTACCTATTAAATCCTTTAAGTTATCCTCAACTGTACAGTCCCATACCTGCACAGCCTCTGGATCTCTCTCGTTCGGGTGTGTATTCGATTCATTCATGTACCCCTCCCACTGGAAGCCTGCCAGGAACCGCTCCTTGTCTGTGCCTCACTGCACCGATGATCACTCCCCGCCCTCGTCAGCGCCCGGGATGTTACATGCCCACCAGCTTCCGCCTGGTTCGTCCTCGAACCACACCGTACTGGTAGAGAGGTCTTGCTCTGATACCACTTGTAACGCTCAGCCACTTAGTCCCTACATACTGACACAAGACTTTTCAGTGTGCTTGATCCTCACTCACACACTTCCTAAGAAACTTCCCAGGACGTCACCCATCCCAAGATTGCTCCAAGTCAAGCACGCTTAACTTTGGAGTTCTTATGTTATGGGCTACCGAAAAGTAGATGCACCTTGTTTGTATAGGTAGTACCTATTAAATCCTTTAAGTTATCCTCAACTGTACAGTCTCATACCTACACAGCCTCTGGATCTCTCTCGTTCGGGTGTGTATTCGATTCATTCATGTACCCCTCCCACTGGAAGCCTGCCAGGAGCCGCTCCTCATCTGTGCCTCACTGCACCGGTGATCACTCTCCGCCCTCGTCAGCGCCCAGGATATTACATAATATCTCTTACATAAATTGGATTAAGGAAAGTATTTGTAAAAAATTTAAATTTGGAGTCATAAATCACTTTGAAATCATTCACCCCCTCTTTGTTTATGATAATCTTTGCTATTATTTCTAACCATTAATAACTACATTCAATCTTTTAAAGAAACAACTATATTGATTTACGAGCCATATGAACTATGTTAAACATTTGAAAGGGAGAATCTTGTACTTTATAATTCATAGTAACTTATTCAACGTAATTCTCTCCTATAAAATATACATGCAAAAGAAACAAACAAACTACATATCTAGTCCCTTTTATGAAAAAGAAAGCGCAACTTTAGAACAAGTATGAAAATGAACTTGAAGCAAATTATGTGAAGTGACTACGAATGATGCAAACTACAATGTGTTTTTTGTTGTTTGTCAAAAAAAAGAATGTTTTTAATTTTATTTTTATATTCCTTGAGTTATAATATACAGATTTTATATTTTTTTACAGAAGATTTTTTTAGTTTTTATATAATAAAATATATTTATTATTTAAAATAAAATAATTTTATTCATATGTTTACACATATAAAGTTAAATGTATTTTTAGTTTAATCATAACACATGGGTTTTAAGTTTTATATAAAATAAAATTAACATCTTTAAATTAAATATTTAAGACAATAATATTTTAATTTCTTCTTAAGCAATATTTATATTTCTTCAATCTACTTAATAAAAATCAGATATCTATAAAATGTTATTAAAAAAATATTTGATTAAATTAATGTTAAAACTTTTATAATTTAAAATTTAAAAGCTTGTATTTTCATATTTTACTTTTTCCTTTATTCACCATTAAGAACATAATATTTTACCTGTTAACCTAATTTTTTTAAATTGTTTTTATTTTATATTTTTGTATTTTACTTGAACTAATTTGCATATATAATTTTTTTAGATGTCAATTTATTTTTTTACAAAATAATATATAGACGAATTCTATATATTTTAAATTCAACTTTTTAAGAATATAGTTACATTAATTTGATAGAGAAAATTTCGACATTTAAAATAATCTTACTCAACTTAAATTGAATTAATCAAAAATCAAATATATCATCAATGTCAAGATACCAAAATGCTAGACCAAAACATACAGTCGTACTCTAAATCCAGATATTTGAAGATAAAGAGCACTAATGTCACAATTTATAATGTTAGATTTATATACAACTAATGCAAGTCTTGTAATACTAAATCACAATGTTCAGTCCAATAATGAAGACAAAGAGCATTAATATATATCACAATGTGCAAGTCTTGCAATACTAAATCACAACATACAGTGCAATAATCAAGACAAAGAGCAATAATGTCAAAATTTATATACAACTTTCAATTTGGATTTTCGAGAATCATAGTTTAAAAAATTTAGTTTTTCATGTCTTATATCAATTTTTTAAAAAATAACTTTATGAGAAAGAATGTTTTTGAGAATTCTTTTTAATCAATTTTCCACTAAAACCTTTTCACGGGGGAGATGAGAATCTTATTTTTTCGAGTAATTTTATTTTTACTACATTAAAAATATTATCTTACTTTTTATTAAATTATTTAATGTTGTAAAAATATTATATAATAACTCTTTGATTCTTAGAAAACTTATCTTAAGATTTCAATAACTAAACAAATAAATTTTTTCATTTCTAAGAATCATGATTCCTAGGATTCATATTTCCAAGAATTACTATTAATTACTATTCTTAGGCATGAAAAATTTCTTCCTACCAAATATTTCCTTAAAATGTGTTTGCTTCACGGATTAAAAGTTAATTTTCATTTCAAGGAATGTGATAGGAGAATATTACATACCTATATTTGTTGCAAGTTTTGAAAAATTACTCCTGATATTGTTGATTCACAAGAATGTAAATCATACTTTTCCACACTTTTATTCCTATAAGGAGGGATAAGAATGAGATATTCCCATGGCAATAAGGGGAATTACTTCCTAAAATACTATTAATTTCTTTTTGAATGTATTTTATATTTAAATTATTTTGAATTTTAAAAGATATGGGAATATTAAAAATGTAACAAAACATATTTTGTTTAAAATACTCAAGAATGATACTCCCATGTTATATTAATTGGAATAACATTTCCGAGCATGAAAAAATATTTCGTTAAACAAATATTCCCTTAATTATAACTTAGCATAAGACATATCTAACATGTTATTGAGAAAAAGAATGCTAGCAACACTTTTTTTTGTCAGCAAAAATACTTTTATATAACCAAAAAGGGTATAAGAGATACCCATTTTCATATGTCAAATGTTCCTTTAAACCAGGGATCCCACTAATGGTTATGTCATATTTAGCAAACTACAAGATACAAATATTAAATAACCATTATTCCCACTAAATACAAATATAATCCCAATAACTATTGCTTAGTTGAAACATAATAACTTATTTCCCTAAATGTTAGAAAAACTTCACAGCGGCTTCATCAATAGTGAATTCATTCTTTGACTCACCCAAATGAACATTAATTGTTAGCAACACTCTATTTAATACTTACTTTTTAACACTTTATTCATGATCGATCGGTGAAAATTTATTAGAAATATTTTACTGGATCTCACCTCTTATTTAATAATTATCTCCTAATTTAGAATTATAACCCATTAAAATAGGTAATTTCTAATAAATTTCAACTAAAGAGTATTAGAAGTAAAATATCAAAGAGTGTGATAGAATTCCTCTCGAAGAAATATAGGGACGTAGATGGGATTTCTATCCAAGGAAAAAAGACAAACTTGGTTGGTAATTTTGCCTTGTCCTATTCAACAATGTTCAACATTCAATCTATTTTGGGGGAAAGCGTGCTAATGTTATCAATGGAGAAAGTTTAAACATGAAGTGCTATCTTCTATAATGATAACAAAAGAAACAAATGGAACTATCTAAAAGGCATGCGCTGATGGAGACCATTAGGCGTGGAGAGGTGAAAGGGAGTAATATGGATATCACGAAGGAGATCCAAAGTGAAGTCTCAATAAAGGCGACTAGTTAATCTCTTTAAACAAATATGGTCGATCGATTTGTTGTAGACAGATTAAAAGTGACATATATATGTGGGAAGAGTGACAGTGTTGGAAGACTTATTTATGATTCAACAATAAAAAATAAAACACCATATTGAAGGGGTTTTCTCAATTGCAACCACCCCAATGGAGACTAACCTTGTTCTACTCTAGGTACGTAGGTGATGATGAGGAGATTCAATCTTTTATCAACCGAAGCAAAAGATCAGTTATCAAATTGGTTTGAAAAATTTAACAATTGATGCTCAAGGAGGTTGACTTTGAGAGGGAATTATAGCTTGGTACAATGATTTGGGGTTTGGACATATGCATAAACAAAAGAGTTATATTTCTTTTTAGTGCTAAAGTCTTAGTTATTATGTTAATATATGAAGCAGGGACAAAGTAGGAGAGACTTAATTAATGTTCTCGACATTCTTGTTTCAGACTTGGCTTAATATCACAACCAAATGTCAAACAAGAATTAGCAAGTTAGTACGTTATGTTATTATTATTAGGGACTATTATTCCGAACCTACCTAGAAAGGACCAAAATCATCACAAACAACCACGTTAACTTGAAAAGTTTAAGAGTCTTTAGTGATAGATTTCAAATAGTGTTATTTAGAATTGAAGATCTCTCAAGATCTCTTCTATTATTTTCTCTAATGATAGATTTCATTTTGAGATTTTAAGGAAAGAGAAGGAAAAAATTATTCTTTTTTGAACATTATGCATATTTTTATGATTCTTTTACAAAAATTAATTTTCCATGTTGAAGATATGTTCACCTCTTTTATCGAGAGATCTAATAAAGATCAGATCTTAAGTTCAAAAATTTTGTTCAAAATTTAGCACTAGAGATGCTCTAAGTATATTCATCACAAGGCTAAAAACTTTGAGAGTAAATAGGATTTAAATAGCATGTGTGATTCCTATTCCACCAATGATAAGTTGCCATGTCATTAATGAAGACATGTGTATTAAATTAGTAAATCCTTAACCCAAATCCCACAATAAAAAAATTTAATGTGACTTTGAATAGAAAATGTTTTAGTTTGATACATTAAATTTAAAAAAAAAACTATTTTAATACTTTAAATTTTTAAAATATCTCAGTTTAGTCCATTAATTTTTCAGATTTTCATTAACAAACATTAAGACCCTATTAACATTTAAATTTTAAAATAACTAATTAAGATAATAATGACTAAAAATTTTCACTTTGTTTATTTTATTTCAAAAATTATAAACCACAGAAAAAACACCATCTTCCCCTATTCATCTTCTTCAACCACATCCGCACCGCAGCCCCAACATCCAAATTTCTCTGTGATCAAAATAAGCAGCAGATATGGTTGACTTAAGCAAATTATTGAATTAAAAGAAGCAACCAGAACATACAAAGGCAAGCACTACCTAATGTCATGACAAATGCACCGTTGCTATCCAACTTAAAAAGCTAGCAGCTGTATAGGGTATGTTATTATCCCAATCAGTACGTAGTTACTACCAAACAGCTCATCCAACAAAAGCAACCGTAAAATAAAATAGACAACAACAGCCACCACCTTTAGAATCCAACCCGAGCCAAAACCACCTTCTTCGAAAACATGAATGAATTGGAGAGAGTCTTCAATCGCTTCGACTCCAACGACGACGACAAGATCTTTTAAAAACATAAAGTCTGTTCTGCCCCCTGCGTCCTTCTCCTCCGGCAACCCCACGGCGGCACGCCAAGGGTTCTTCTCCGGATCGTCCCCTTCTCCTGCAATGCGCTGTTGTGTTCAGTTCAGCGCAGCCACCATGCCGCAGCGTTCAGAGTCCCTAAATACTGCCAATCGTGAGCCTCGTCGACACCGTGCCAGTGTTATTTTCCCACATGTGACGGCAGAATATGACCAACTCACGAAACCGACGCTCCGTCACTAACCATGCCTTCATTCTCTTGTTGAATCACGACATTGCTCCCTCATCGATCTCTTGGTGCTCCTTGTAATTGTTGCTCTAACTACCGTCGGCGACAGATTTGGGAAGAATGGGTACGAGTGTGCGACGGCGTCGGCGTCGGTGGAGAAGTGGTGTTGCATGTGTCGCGCGTACCAGACAGAAAAGGGTTGATCGACAGGGATAAGGGCATTAGGGGTAATGTAAAAAATAAAAAAATACATAATATTATATTAAATGACGTGTCAATATATTACTGGTGGGACATGAATTGAGACAAAAAAAAAAATCGGACTGGTGATTTGAATCCGATTAAACACCTCCTAAGGTGAAGTTTTAATAATAAAAAAATGTTAAAGAAGCAAATTTGAAGGTTTGAACTCAACTTATGTTACTAAGAATTTGCTTTGAAACTGTTATTAGGAAGCTTGTTATCATACAATGGATCGAATACATCATCAAAAACATGAATCAAGCTTAAGAAACAACCTTCTTAATATGCACGTGTCCAACTTCTTAGTATTATCAGAAGTACAACTTCTAGAAGGATACTAGGCTAAACATGCTTTCAGAATATTAAAGCAGAGAAACATGAGAAGTTGTATATGATCAAAAGATGAAATATGAATAGATCGAAAATTATTGATCAAAGAGTAGTAGAAAAATTAGAAAATATACATGATCAAATGGATGACTAAGTATTGATTCAAACAAAGCAATACAATTTAATAAAACAAAAAGACTAATGTACAAGCATTGTAAACATTCATCAGAAAAACGTAAGGATTCTATAGAAATTCAATTTTCTAGAGCTAGAATTCTAACAAATTCCAGTTTCTATAAGACTTTGTTTGGAAGAGAGATTTCGGAGGGGAAGGGAGGAAAGAAAAATGTTTAGGTAGAGAGATTTTCTTGTTTAGGAGTTTTAATTTTTGAGGGAAAGGATTTGAGGATTTTTAAAACTATTCTGAAATCCTCTGAAGCTTAAAAATTGTTGTCCCCCCTATTTGGAGGTTTTTAGAAGTAAAAGTAATAAAATTATTATTCTTCAAGGACAAAATGATAAAAGTATCTTATTAACTCTCTATTTTTCTTTCTTAATATATTTTTAACTCTCAAACAAAGAGGAAACTTTCCTCATTTTCTTCACTTTCATTCCCCTCCCTTTCCCTTAAATCACTTTCCTTTCCTCTTCCTCCTAACTTCCAAACAAAGCTTAAGAAAATATTTCATTGAAGAATTCCATAGTTCAAAATAGCTATCAAGAATGATTTTAAAGTGAAGGAGATGATTATCTCAAAAAAGATTCCAAAAGAAACAAAACTAGACAAAAAGTTAGGTCGATGCTATTAGCGTCTGTGTCGACACTGGAATTAACCTTTCAACTCTAATTAATGTTTTTTATTTTATTGTATTTATTTCGAAATTTCTATACCTTGTAATAATTTTGAACATGTATATTTGTAATGGACAGTCAAAATTGGAATGCACGGTACAATAGAGGAAGTAGTTAGCACAAAATATAATATTCATTTAATAAATTATTTAAAATAGTCATTAATTTTTTTAAAAAAATGAAAAGAATAAATACTCAAAATAGACATCAATATTTGGAATCATAAGCCTTCTAAAATCATATATATAGTTTGATTAAAAATATAAATATCGAGAGTATATATTAATAATATAATGTACATTAGTTACAAAATTATATAATATACTGATAATATATATATATATATATATATATATATATATATTCTTAGAACAGAAAAAACATATAATAATAAGATACATTATATGGTTAACCTAAACACGTAAAGCTTATAATAATAATTTATATAATGCAACAGTATATCAAAAAAAGACAAACTATATATGTATATGATAGTTCTTTTTTTTGTAGTATCTGTTTACTTGGTTAATTTATGAGCTTATTCAATTGTAATGAAATGATGACATTCTGTGGCCATAAGCATAAATTGATAGCACCACACACATTGCCGCCAAACTAGTCCAATGCAAAGCTTTTTAGGTTCTTAGTACATAAATGGACAAATATGCTTTTACCTATCATGTCCTGGTCTTCTAGGCATGCTTTTGCACGATTTATTGGCCATATATATATATATATATATATATATATATATATATATATATATATATAAGTTGTGAAGTTAAGGCCACTATACGCATTGGAAACGTACATATGTCACCTCTTACTTATCCAAAGCAATGCATTTGATGACTAGGCTAGGAGTGAACAACTCATGACAGGAATTTCTTATCCAATAGTTTCTTGATTTGACTAGAAATTTCTTATTGAAGTGAATAAGCATGTGCAAAATTTAATGGCAAAAGAAAGTTGGCTGATATGTCTGCTACCAAAACAAATGGTCAGTTTGTATGTCTTCCACTAAAAGACAAAGAAGTCTTGGCATAATGCAGTTGTGAACAAATGCTACAAGTAACTTCATTCCTGGTATTGTTGTTCCCCTATGGTCGCGATTAGAAGTTTCTCTTCTCCCACTTTACAATACCAATCAACTTGGTAAAGATAACGCAATTTCAAAAGCTAGTTATGATTGTTATTTATTTATATACATCTTTTCATAAGATTAGTCAATATAAAATTTCCAAGCCATTGTTTTAGAATTATAGTTTGAATTAAACTCAATTTCAAAAACTAATTGCTTGCTATGTGTATATACTATTTTTTGTCATGAGTAATTACTATGGTATTTTCAACATACTTCTTTATGCTATGCCCTAAATTATCTATGAGTACTCTGATAACAATTCCATTGACAAATGTCTTGTTAGATGTAAGAATAATTGTTAAAATAACTTTTGATAGCATAGTATAAGAATTTGAGTTCGTGTGAACCTCAATTTCAAAAGTTAAATTGTGAGGTTAGGATTATCTTTCTTTTATATATTTTATTTTGATTATATTATTAATGTTAAATCTTCAATATTTTTTTTTGGTTATCTCAAATTGACTAGTGATTTAAACAAAATAATGTATTTAAATTACAATACAATCTTAACCTTTTGATCTAACTTTTTAAGAAATTAATTAAACCCAAATTTAAATTCTAAAATGATATCAAAACATATACTAATAATTATTATTAATTGATCTATTATCACTCGTTATTGGACCACTCATAAATGTCCAATTATGCTAATTTCACACTTAAGATGTAGGAATATTCATGACCAAATTCTTTTTACTAACCTCGAGTTTTTCCTCGAAGTATGACATGGATTACTTCAGCGCTAGCGCTGGTACTCGAACTTTGGCTTGGGTGGCCTGACATAAAAAGATTGACCATGAAGAGATTTTTTATAGGTTCAAGCCTATGAAACTAGATCTAATGCATTTTGAGAATATGTTCAACTATATTTTGGGTTGTCTTTTTCTCTGTCTGACTTTTCGGGTTGCCTTAACCTGATTAAATGTCATATATTCTCTTAAAAAGTACAATTTATAAATAATAATGTAAATAATATAACTTATAACTTAAATACTATTTTGTCTAGCTAACATAATAGTACCTTTGTTACTATTTATACCATTCAACTTTGAAGTAATTTTTGTTCCTTTTTATAATATTCAATCTATTATGTCTATTGCATTAATTAGTTCTAGACATCTCAGTACTGTGTGGATTCCTTGCTAAGATGTAATTTAAATAATGTCTCCACTAAGAAAATCCCACAGTTGAATGGTCTTTGCTTTGTTGCTTTTGTCCTTTATTAAACCCAATTATCTAAAGCCTTTAAACTTTGTAGAAGTAAAAATTTACACGGAAAAAAAAAAGATATATTAATTATTCACTCATTAAATTTATACTTTTCTTATTTTATATTATATTATTTTCTGTATAATATTTGTGCAAAAATATACTTTCTAAACAAAATTAATTTGATGGGGTGGCTCACATTGTCCTTTTGTCTGCACACCCAGCAGTCTAGTAAAACAAAGTGGCAATGGAGCCAACAGAGTGAATTTCTTAAGAGAAGAAATTGTTTCTCTAAAGAACCCCATCATTAGAGAAAGTCTATGTAACATTGTGGGTTTCTTCAGCATAAGGAGAAATTGCTATTTCCTGTTAATTGGTTGATTTGGTTCTTTGTTGTTTTATACTACTTTCTTGCAGGCATATATCAAAATTGCCCAGGCTATATCATCTCGTGTTGTAAGTTTTGGTTTATCTGTCACAACTGATCTCCATGTTCTTTTGTTTGTTTTTGGTCTTTGTGATCCCTTCTTCTATGGTTTTCCTGTTATCACATGTCTATTGCCACCTAAAAGAAGATTATAGGTAAAGCAACTCACGGAAACATGTGATTTACTTGTTGGTGATAAAGCTTTACATTTCCATCCTTATTATGGTGTTTAAAACAGGGCAACAACAATCAAGATTCCTTTAGGACACACAACAGGGGAACATGAAAATAGATAATAATTAAGAAGTGAAAATTAATTAAACATTTAAAATGCCATATTTTGAATTTTTGGCATTCCAAACCTTATCCATCTTGAATCAAATTCCTTAAAAACAAATTCCTCAAAATATTAAATATAATTTGTTAGAAATGTTAGTTTGTAATTTACCAGTGCACATTTTATTTCACATGTAATTTGCCTGCTTTTTTTTTTTATCAAATTAATTGCAGCAGGACCAATACCCTTTTCAGCCATGCACTAGTTCAGTGTCAGCATTTGTGTCCCCTCTTTTCCAAATTCAATGGCTTTCTCTCTCTGATTCCTCCTTCCCTGTAAGTAACGATCCACAACATCAATCCTAAGGTTTGTGTTTCCTTTTCCTTGCTTTGCTGTCTTACAAGCTTTTGTAGATTCTATTTTACGTGTTTGTCTGTTGGAAACTAGGAATTCTTCTGCTTGTTTTTTCTTTTTTACCAAATTAATATTCTTCATGAGCTTGTCTGAATTATGTTTTTTTTTGCCCCCTATAGACTATATAGTACAACGTGAGTGTGCTGTAATATGTAATTTGCCTGCTTTTTTTATTTTTTATTTTTATCAAACAAATGTTAATTTGTTAGAAATGTTAGTTTGTAATTTATCGGTGCACATTTTATTTCACATGTATTTTTTTAGAAAAAATTATATTTGAGACATTATTAGACACTAGACTTGAACGAACAAGGATTCAAACCTTAATTTGACATATTCATGGAAGTGTAATTTAGATATGCACATTAGAATAAGGTCTTTCATTGAAAAGTTGTTCTTGTCTTGGTAACTTTTGAAGATAATAAACATTTTATTCCTAGCATTTACAAAATAACTATTAAACTTTTCTAACAATCATACTAATTAACAGCCTATGTTTACTGGCTTAAATAAGTGAAGTTGTCTTTGCTGAATGGATCTCTTCAGAATTTCACTTAACCAAGTATTAGAGTAGTACTTTCAATTTATAATGTCTTACTGTTGCAGAAATTGCGACAAGTTATACAGTTCAATCCTAGTTTCATCCATTTAATCAAATGTCATTAATCATACAAAGATATTTGTCAACATGTAAATTTTGTTTGTGGAATGCATAAGCCAGAGTATAGTGTATTAGATATAGCTTCAATCATAAGCTTTGACTTAAGCAATTGAAAGAATTACTTTGTACAGTGTCATTTACTAACTATGGATTCTATATTATTGTGTTATGAGAGCAACCCATCATGTAATCACTGTTAACAAACCAGCTAAACTGATGCTCACAATATCTCTGATTTAGTATTTGCTATCTTCACAGGTTTATGGAGCTTAGGCAACAATATTATAAAAGACTAGTGCAACTAGCCAATCCAATGCATAACTGTTGTTGCTTAATTATCCATTTTTAGCCCGATCCTTTCTTTTTTGACTGTAAGGTTCATCGCTAGTTTGAACTGATAATTGATTCTTGGTTCCCTTTTGAACTCTCAGGATTGTTAACTCTGGTGAGTTACAACATAGGATGTTACAAGTGGTCAGCAGTGTTTTGTATTTTCTAGCATTTTGCTAACATAGAAAGTGTTAAATGCTTTTAATATATGATGTGATTTTAATGGTTGAATGTTATGCATTCGTAGGTCTAAAATAATTTTAAAAAAATATATAAACAAACAAAGACGATTATTAACAAAATATCGTGTTAATAAATGTTGAGATTTTTTTTTAAAAAAAAAAACAAACAAACATACAAACGACGACGGTTATTAAGAGGAAACCATCATCATAGGTTGACATACGATGACGGTTTTCCTTAATAACCGTCTTCGTTTGTATTTTATTTTAAAAAAATTAAATTAAAATTAAATACCTATGAAGACGGTTATTACGAAAAAATCGTCATCGTATGCTGACATACGATAACGGTTTTTCGTAATAACCGTCTTCGTAGGTATTTATTTAAAAAAATAAACTGAAATTAAAAGCCTACTAAGACGATTATTTGGAAAAAAACCGTCATCATAGGTTTTTAATTTTTTAAAAAAATAAAATTGAAATTAAATGTAAACGAAGACGGTTATTTGGAAAAAAAAACCGTCATCGTATGCTGACATACGATAACGATTTTCTCTTAATAACCGTCTTTGTTTGTATTTTATTTAAGAAAATAAATAAATAAAAAATTAGAAATGATGACGGTTTTTTAGAACCGTCGTCGAAACTGTTGATTTGAGGGGGAGCTCAATGAAGATCAAGTGAAGTTTCAAGCAAGGTTCAAGACTTGGATGTTTTGGCTTTCAACATGGCTCAAGCCTTGAAGAAATGATGTTTTTGATTTAAATGTAAAAGGTCTGAAAGCATTGTGATGATCCAAGTTTTGATTACATATCATTCATATATTATTTAAGTACTGCATCATATAGAAGCTAAGTAATTCGTTTGAAACTTAGGAAAAAGCTAGGTGTTTTCTAAAAGATAGTATATAGTCGTTTTAATCGATTACTGGCTTATCATAATCGATTATTTTGTTCATGTGCTTTCTGGAAAATCAAACATAAACACTTTAATCGATTATTGTATCGACTTAATCGATTACATGAAATATCGCATACATGAAATTGGCCTTGTGACTGCTTTAATCGATTACCATGATATTGGAATCGATTACCTACTTAGTTGAAAAATATTGTCACTCTGGCTTAATCGATTACCACTTACTGTAATCGATTATTTTAGTACATTCATGTTTTTGCATCATGTTGCATTAATCGATTACCAATGGATGAAATCGATTATCCTTCACAAACATGATTTCAGCATAGGACTGCTTTAATCGATTATACATAGATGTAATCGATTACACTTCATTAACAGGATTTTAGCTTAGTCTACTTTAATCGATTACACCACGGGTTAATCGATTATTCAACCCGTTTAATGAAATCCTGAGAATACCAAAGGTCGATTTAATCGATTACAAGAGCGTCTGGAGCATTTTTAATCGATTATTTTCGTTACGAAAATAACTATATATATAACCCTTGCCTTTTGTGATTTAAGATAATAGAGATTGATATTGATCTTAAAACTTTTCGATGTTCTGAGCTTTCTAAGGAATCACTGAGGCATTCTTCTGGGTTATTTGAGCTTTGCTTCCATTAAGTCATTCATGGGTTACTAATCTTGTTAGTGAAGCAAACTTCTTTTTCACAAAGGTCTAGGAAAGCTGTTCTGCATATTCTGCTTGCATTCAACCTGAGTTTTGTCATTCATATGTATTTCAATCTTGGATCATCAGGTGAATTCTTTCCTGGCTCTTTGTTGGTGTTAAGTTTTCTGCAATAACTTTGTATTTTGTTGATTCTATTGTATTTAGTTTTTCTTTCAAGAGGAGATAGTGTTTCTCCAAGGGAGATAGGGTATCTCCAAGGTCTGCTGAGTAGGTTTCTCAGTGTGGGTTTGGCTTCTAAGGATATAATAGGGTTTTAGATCTCTGAACTTCTTCTAGGGTTGAGGAAGAGAAGCTTGTAATTGCTTGTAAGAAACATATTTACAATAGTGGAACTCTACTCTAGTGTTGAGTGGAAGAAACTGGATGTAGCCTCATAGGTTTTGAGGTGAACCAGTATAAATCTTGTCTCTTGATTTATATTCTGCAGTTTATATCATATCTTGTGTGACTTATATCTTGTGTGTCGTGAATTCTTCTTTGAAAGTTTATTCTTCAGGCATAACAAATCTTCGGTTGATTTTGGATAAAGTTTTCAATTGGTTTTGTGATAAAGATTCAAAGGGTATTAAACTTTGATTTCAAACTCTGATATTGTTAAAAGAAAATTTTATTTTACCAAGGTTAACCAATTCACCCCCCTCTTGGTTAAGTGTGAGTGTTTCTTATTTTCCACAGAAACTATCCCATTTTCAACGACACGCACAACAATGACGGTTCAACAATCATCATCGTATGGCCTAAATAACCGTCATCGTTAGCCGTATGTGTAGTAGTGGGTATCTTATGTTTTCTACTCACCCCTTTAATTGGGCATTTAATTATTCTGGCATATTGTCATCCTAAGACCTAGGATTTTATGCTCTTTTTCTGGATTTGTTTTTTTGTTGTTACTCTTTGAACTATTGCACAATCATCTGTTGTCGAGTGATCGCTGTGCACAAACCAATTGGGGCTCTAATTCTTTGGAATAGTTAACTGTTTTGGAGTTGAATCTAGTGAAACAAGACAGGATCTCACATATGATCAATTTTAAATTTGAACTCCAACTTGTCTCCTTGAAATGAGGTAAATATAAGTATCTTTTGAGCTTAGAAGCTTTTTCTCCCTACCCTTAGACTGGGACGTCATCTTCTTTCCCTATTTTTTTTTGTTGAAAATAAAAAAAAAAATATTAAAGGGAAGGGAAAGTAAACTTGCTCAAGAAGAATTTGTTGTCTTATCCCTTCATTTTATCATTTAGAAAGGATGGCTAATGATGAGCATCTTAGTATGGCCTTCTATTTTACCCTTGGTTAGATTTGGCAGTTTTACCTTGTGCTGTGAGCCTATGAGGATCACGAAGGAAAGCATACTCAATATACATGCACTTTTGTAAAACACTATCTTGGAGCCAATGATGTGACGTGATTACTCTCTATTTAACCACTCCCTCCTAGTCAGGTTATTGTTGACTAGATTGTTCTTTTTCGAGCAGTCAGAATATGTTTGTCAAAAGTTTTAATGCTATCATTCACGACCGCTGTCATGCTTATTACATAGTGTTCCGTTTATTTCCCAGAACACAAATGTACAGCACAAAAGTACTGTGTGGTTGCTGTTTGATCACTCTAACTCTGCAACTTCAAGGATATCAATGGAGAATGATACCTTGAAGCAGATGATCACAGAGATACACCAATTGACGTGAAGTGTGTGCTCTGTGTAATTGAAAGAGAGGGAGTTAGAATGTGTGTACCTTACTGCTGCCAATAGCAAGTATTTATAGGCATGTTACCTTGCAGTTATCATACGAACTGCTTCCGAGATCTCCGGCCTCAATCCGCACGTTGCCAACTGCCCCTATGGACTGAGTCAAATCCTCGTTCTAAGACTTGGACAAATAATACTTTAACTCTAATTGGGCCTACAATTAGGCCCAACTCTTTCTTCCGTAACAGTTGCCCCCCAGCCCGGTCATCAAGTATACTTGGTAACCGGGATGCGTCGTCCCATCTTTCTATGTTTTCCCAGGTAGGCTTTATCTGTATATGCCGGTCCGGGTAGATCAATACAACTATTGGAGACAATTCCTATATCACATTGTTGATTAAAATTTTCTGGATAGGACTTTCCGACCACGAGTAGCCGACCACAAAGTATTCTCACCAATCCAGGCAAGAGGGGCCCACGAAACAGTATTATATCCGATGGTACCTACCCACCATCATCCCTCGGATTAAACAATGCTCCGAGTAGGTCTGTCCGGATCATGTATCGTATAGAGAGCTTATCCGGAGAAGTGAGATGCCCCAGCTGACGATTGACTTTCTGACTGCCGTCGGTTACTATTCATGCCTTTATTGTCAATTAATGCATTAAAAAGTCCTGTCGTTTCATCCTTCCAGTAATCATTGCACTTGGGCTGCTTTTACTTCCATACCCCCAGAATCCGGAGCACCTTTACCATTTTGCCCTTCTGTCGTTTCGTCTCCTTAGTGACAGTTTCGCAGGCCATTTTATTTCTTTCGGCGGTTACTGCAAGTTATCTCAAATTTCAAATTTCCTCCTAAAATCCCGCACCTCTGATTATTTCTTCTTTCTTCCTTTCGTTCATTTGTCATTTCACTCATACTCTCACATTTCCTCCCTTGTTTCATCAAGTCTTCTTCAGAAACTCTTTCGTATTCTCTAGTTTTCGATCTCTACCTCCAACAGGTACACTCCTTCCTCTTTCAGATTTCTGCTTTCATAGTTTCGTACTTGATACTTTGATTAGGACCACATTACTTTCTTTATCTCTTCTTGGTTTCGTTTTCTTCTTTATTTTCTTCTTCGTCCTCTTCTTCGTTTTCTTCTTTTTGCTGTATTGTTTTATTTACTTTAAAAAACATGAAGATGACTCCTGAGGAAGAGGCTGAATTGCGGAGGACCGTCCCCCCTAGGGCTGGGTGGTTGGTTTTTGGCCTCCCTCTTCCGGAGGAGGAACTCGAAAAAGGCCTCCTTCGTGGTTATGGTGGTGGCTCTTCCTCTTCCAAAAAATCAAAAGTTTCCGCCGCACCTAGTGGCCAAAACCTATCTTTACCACCGTGTCACCCAGGTGGGTCTAAACCCGCCGGTGCTCCTCTTCCCCCTTCATCAAACCCCGTCGGTTCTACGCCCAAACCTGTTTCGGCCCTGGGTCATTCTAGAACTTCATCCATCTTGGGCCCCCAAATTTCTGGGCCCAAACACACTAACAGTCCAAGGGAACTTCCACTCCCATGTCGTCGTTTTAACCCCTTGACTGGTCTATCTTCTTCTTCGGATGAGACCTCCTCTTCATCGTCGGATGAGGTATTGGAGGTCAAGTATGATGCTTGTATTGACTGCGTTTCCGACGCCATGTATTATACTCAACTTGGTTCTGATGACGTCGCTGATTCAATCTTGGGGTCGTGTCGGCATAACCCCATATTATCATCCACCAAAAAACCCCTGCCAAAGCCTCACACCCTTGTTGGCGGCGACGAGGTCCCGACCTCGACTTCTTCTGTATTTGAAGCATTGCCTCCAGGTACGTTTACTAATCTTTGTTTTTCTTCTTCATTTACGTAGGTGTAATGGATGTTGCTTTGGAAACTGTAGACGACTCCATCTCTGCTGAGTCCCAGTCGGAAGTGGCTCTGGCTTTGGCATCCAAATTTACTTGGGTGACTCACGAAGTCCTTCAGACTCTGTCCACCCTTGACCTTCCTAGCATAGTATCCACTCTGGTGGGAAAACAAGATGGGTTTGTAATCCAGGCTCCCCTCTCGGGTGAGCCCATTTGTGCACGACAAGAAGGAAACGACCCCAATTTTTTCTTCTTTTACCAGGACGTAATTACCCAAATAGGCATCACTTTTCCTTTCTCTTCCTTCGAGGTCGAAGTCTTAACTCATCTCCGGGTAGCCCCTTCTCAGCTTCACCCAAACAGTTGGGGCTTTATTCATGCTTTTGAATTGTTTTGTGAAGACTTGGGGATTCCCTGTACTGTCCCCCTCTTCTTCTACTATTTCTTCCATCATACTCCTAGGACGGGTAGGGAACCTCCTAACCGGAAAGGGTGGATTTCTTTTCGAAGTCAAAGTAAGCGGAAATTATTTAAACCTTTCACAGACTCTTTCAGGGGTTCTAAGGACAAATACTTTAAGGTGGTCGCTGAGCCTGGTCGGCGACCATTCTTTTTGCCCGGCCCCGAATCCTCCGACGTGGAATGGGCATTTCCTCTCTACTGGTCTGAGGATCATTATAAGCAGGATCGGTCGAATTATCGATTCACTGAGGAGGAATTGTGTGACTCCAATGCTTCATCCGTTTTTGTGATTTCTGAATATGTAGATGCCCATGGTCAACCTATCATAGCTAACTATATTGGCCATCGAACCGGTTTGCCTTGATGGCTATACTGATTCCTTAGTTATACCAAGTATGCTATGTACCGTTTCTAACATTTTTTCTTTCTTTTTCGTTGTAGCCGACATGGGACCACAACCAACTCCTCCCACTAAAACCAAATCCGACGTTGCTCCTAACCCCAAGGTCGTCGAGGACAAAGGTAAGGGGTTAGCCTCCGAGCAGCCTCCTGCTCAGAACAAATCGCGCAAACGCCCTCCACCTTTCTACCGGACAATGTTGGATGGTGAGGACAAAAGGGCCAAGGTGGTGCCGAGCGCGCCGGCTGCCCCTGGTCACACTGCACCTACCCGTCCACTGGCTTCGTCTACTCCGGCTTCCAGGGTTGCAACCGTGGACCTGACCGTGGCGACGTCCCAGCGACGTACCGGTTCTACTACTGATTCTGGGCGTTCTGACTCTCGAGCGGTTCTGGGTAACATCTGGAAGAAGGGAGTAAGTGAGGACTTAGTCAAATTGACAAAACCTCCCTCCTATATGCTTAATCCTGGTGCTCCCATGGGCGAAGAGCTGGCCTAGCTCGTCCACGTCGAAGAATATGCCTTCCGGTCTGCATCCTTGGCGCGAGCACTTGTCACGGTGCGGGAGAGGTATGTATCTTTAACGTGAACTCTTAAATTTTTTATTCATGATGTTTTGCTCAGTAGTTAAACTTATATGTAACAGGTATGGCGTCGCGATGGAAGAAAAAAAGAAGGCTTATGAGGAGCTTCTTTCAACCAAGGCCGGGTTCGAGAAGGTTCAGGCCCAACTGACTGCGGATAACCGGCAGCTAAAGGAGGAGTTACTCGCATCCCAAGCTGCTTCTGCTTCTTTGCGGAGTGACTTGGGTCGCACTCAGGGTTCCCTGGAGGTTGCCGGGCAGGAGATGGCCTCTTTAAAAATTAATCATGAAGAACAAATCCGAGCCTATGAGGATAAGCTCGCGGCTATGAAGGTTACTCTTGTTGTCGCTGCAAAGGAGGGTTTCACTAATGCTATCGAGCAACTTCAACACTTGAACCCGGGAGTGGTGTTGTCTACTGCCGGGATGCATTATATGGCTTATGTTGACGATGGCCAGTGGGTTCCTTCCACCGGAGCTAAAACTTCTGCCGTGGCGGTAATCGATGAGTCGGCGCAAGTCGACGAGACTCCTTCTGCTACCCCAGCTACTGACTCTCCAGTTGGTAATCAACCGCCCGCCTCCGACCCGCAGCCGTCCGTCATCGACACCCAACCTCCCGTCGAAAAGGAATAAAGGGCCGGAATGCCGGTTTTACTTGTATTTGTTTATTTTTCTTTGTGTCGATGTTAGGCCCAAGGGCCTGGAACATATATTTTTATAGTACTGCTATTAATTGAAACAGTTTACTTTACATCCGAGTTGTTTCTACCCGATTAATAGAATATTGTGTGCGCGCAGCCTTTTGGTTCGAAAGACCAAATATTATACTTATTATTGTCTTAAACTTAGATTTTAACTATGAATAACTCCGCTTCTCCCGATTTGATCAGAACTGATCAGCGTATTATTCAAAGCTTTTAAAATCCAGTCGGGTCATGTCTTAAAAAGAACCATGACATCTGGTCGTATCACGTTTTACAAAGACATGAATTATACTATATAAAACATCATGATACTGAATAACATTTTATTAAACTTGTAACCGTCATATTACAACGTTTACTACGAGTCATATGCTCCGAATAGAACTGTCTTTCTCGGTCATGTTTTCGTAAATAAAACACTTACAACGGTATAACTCATAATGATGGAAGATAAACGATTAAGAAAAACAACTGAACCCGGAAATATATCTTTCTGGGTTTAAACTTGGCCGGATGGTGCCTTTTCCGTGAACAAGGACCGTACGTATCCGAACATATAAATCTGGGTTCGTACCCTCAATAACGGAAAAACCTGCACGCCTCCGTTTGTTTGTGCGACCTCAATGACAGAGAACCATATGAACTTGAATAGATTATCACTAGTTCATACTCTCTGTAAAAGAGAAATCCATTGTTTGCCATACATTTTTAGCTGTAATATCTTCTAAGCTTGTCTGCATTCCAGGTCCGCTTGATTGGTTTCCCCTCTAAAGTTTCCAACACATATGCCCCTTTGTCGAGCTTGTGAGTTATCCGGTACGAGCCTTCCCAATTAACTGCGAATTTTCCGTAGCGGGCGTTCTTGTTCCCGACATCGGCACGTCGCAAGACTAACTCGGCCAACTCGAACTGTCGTGGGACTACCTTCTGGTTGTAGACACGTGCCATTCGCTGCTTTGCTTGGAGGTCTCAGGCATGAGCTGCTACCCGGATTTTGTCGAGTAGTGCTGATTCCAGTGCCAGAGCTTTGTTATTGAGTTCCTCTCCTTCTCGAAGTACCTGATCTCGGCGCCACGATGGTTGTTCGACCTCGACCGGTATCATTGCTTTGCTTCCGTAAGTCATCCGGAACGGAGTCTCACCCGTTAACGATTGGACAGTGGTTCGAACACCCCATAGCGCATAATATAGCTGCTCCACCCAATTAGATCCGGCGTCATACATTGATGTGTTGCAAACACATCTTGTTTTTAATATAGTTTTAGATTAGAATTTAGTTAAATGAGTAGTTAAATAGGTTAGAATTAGTTAAGTTTAGCATTTTAATTGTTTTAAAGCTAATTCAATACCAATTATGCATTTTTAGGTCAAAAGAGGAGGATTCAAGGCCAAAGAAAGAAGAAAAGCAAAACTGGAGTCCCA
>PYAF01002033.1:105473-121897 GCA_007407185.1 Glycine tomentella | reverse complement strand
TTTTATTCAACCTACAATCATCCAACATCAACAACTATTTCTTTGTCTTTATTTATTTTATTTTATATTCCAATAATTTAGAATTAATATTATTGTGAAAATTATCCCAATCCCTGTGGAGACGATACTCACTTACTCACTTTTATTACTTGTTAACGATCGGTGCACTTGCCGTATCAAGCGCGTTAGCGCGCAACATACATCCTTTTTCGTAGAGCTTCTAGAATCGTCTTATTTGCGGCCTCCGCTTGTCCATTGGATTGGGGATGCTCAACCGACGCAAATCTGTGTCGGATTTGGAAGCCGGCCATCATTTCTTGAAACGCTTTATCTGTGAAATGTGTTCCATTATCAGTGACGACCTCCCCGGGAATTCCAAATCTGGAGATTATGTTCCGTTCAAAAAATCGTTAAACCCGAGCAGATGTGATTGTGGCCAGCGGTGCCACCTCTATCCACTTGGTGAAGTAATCCACCGCGACTATCAGCCACTTCATTTGTCCCTCTGATGGCTTGAACGGTCCCAATAAATCCGTGCCCCATTTGAAGAATGGCCATGGTGCCGAGATGGATTGCAGCGCTTCGGGTGGCGACAAAATTCGAGATGCATGCATCTGACAGTTTTCGCATCTCTTTACATGTTCGGCTGCATCTGCTTCCATCGTCGGCCAGTAATATCCAGCTCGAAGTGCTTTCCTTGCCAAGGTCCTTCCCCCCATGTGTTTTCCGTTAATACCTTCATGTATTTCAGACAAGACATATTTAACTCTATCCGGATTTACGCAAACCAATAAAGGGCTGTGTAACCCTTTCCTGTACAGCTCGCGGTCGACGACTGTGAACATAGTTGCTGTTCTTATTAATTTCTGTGCTTCTAACCTGTCATCCGGTAATACGCCTTTCTCCAAGTAATCAACTATTGGTCGCCTCCAATCCTGATCCGTGGTAATCATCATTATACATGAAGGCTGCAGTATTTGTTGCTGGACCACGGTTCGATTATTTCCAGGACTCTTCGTACTCGCTAACTTTGATAAGATGTCGGCCCTGGCATTATCTTCTCGAGGAATATGGTTGACTGTTACCTCGTCGAACTCAGCGATAAGTTCTTTTACTCGCCCCAAATATTTAGCTAACACGGGCCCCTTCACTTGATAGCGGCCTTTAATTTGGGCCGCGACCAGCTGAGAATCCGTGTAGACTTTCACCTTCTCCGCTTCCTGCTCCCTTGCTTGTATTAGCCCAGCAATCAGTGCCTCGTATTCGGCTTGATTATTTGATGTCGGGAAGTTTAGTTGTAATGAAAACTCTGTCGCTACTCCATCCGGATTCTCAATTATTACTCCGGCGCCACTGCCTCTTTTGTTGGATGACCCGTCCACATATAATGTCCACCAATTTCCCTTCCCTGAGGTGTTAGGAGTGAGTTCCCGCACGAAATCCGCTAATGCCTGGGATTTGATTGCGTGGCGGGCCTCGAACTTTAAGTCAAACTCGAATAATTGAACTGCCCAATTCGTCATCCTTCCGGCCAAATCTGGCCTGTGAAGCACTTGTCGGATGGGTTGATCTGTCTGGATTACGATTGTGTGACTTTGAAAATAAGGGCGCAACTTCTTGGCGGCTACAATCAATGCAAACACCAGTTTCTCTAATTTCTGGTAGCGCAACTCGGAATCACGCAGAGCCCGACTGACAAAGTACACGGGTTTTTGCGCTCCTTCGATTTCTCGCGCCAAAACAGCACTGTTAGCCTCTTCGCCTACTGATAAGTACATCACCAATATTTCTCCTGCTTCCGGCCGCGATAAAACCGGTGGACTTGCTAAAGATTTCTTCATGTCGGCGAATGCTGCTTCACATTCCGAGTTCCACTGTATTACCGCTTGTTTCTTCAACATTTTGAAGAATGGGAGAGCTTTTTCTGCCGACTTTGGCATGAAACGCATCAGTGCGGCTATCCTTCCGGTCAGTTGTTGTATTTCCTTCTTGTTAGTCGGAAAGTGCATATCCAACACGGCACGACATTTATCTGGGTTGGCTTCTATCCCTCTGTGCGTCAGCATAAAACCCAAGAATTTGCCGGCTCTGACTCCAAAGGTACACTTCAGGGGGTTTAATCGTATGTTATATCTCCGCAACCGGCTAAACGTTTCTTCAAGGTCTTCAACATGCTTGTTGACTTCTGTAGTTTTAACTATCATGTCGTCGATGTATACTTCAATGTTACGTCCGAGCTGCGGTTCGAACACCCTGTTCATCATCCTCTGATAGGTGGCCCCTGCATTCTTTAACCCGAACGACATTACATTATAACAGTAGTTTGCCTTGTCACTGATAAATGCCGTTTTCTCCTGATCCTCTGGGTGCACTGCGATCTGATTGTATCCGGAAAAGGCATCCATAAAGGACAAAATTTTGTACCCGGATGAATTGTCTACTAACTGGTCTATGTTTGGCATGGGATATGCATCCTTTGGGCAGGTCTTGTTCAAATCTGTGTAGTCCGTAAATACTCTCCATTTTCCATTTGGTTTGCGGACCATCACCACGTTTGAGAGCCAGGTGGTATATTGTACTTCCCGTATGAATCCGGCTTGTAACAATTCTTCGATGTGAGCCCGCGGTGCCTGTGTTCTCTCGGGTCCTAACTTCCGCTTCTTTTGTTCCACCGGTTTGGATCCCGGGCATATGGATAACTTGTGGCAACAGAAATCAGGATCTATTCCGACTATCTCCGATGCCTTCCATGCGAAGACATCACGGTTTTTCTTTAGACACTGGACTAGCATTGCCTTATGCCTGGGGTCCATCGTTCGTCTAATATTAGTAGTGTGGCCGGCTTGTTCTCCTATCTGGATCTGCTCCATCTCTTCTACTGGTTCCGGCCTCCATTCATCTTGTGCTTCGCGCATATCGAGCTCTACCAAGTTTACTGATTGCGCCCGGTTATCGTCGTTGGCTGCCCGAATTCTCTGGATTCTATTCGGATCTCGAGGTGCTGGTAATGATCTATATCACTTTCTCGGACAGTGTCATAATAACACTGCCGAGAGTCTTTCTGGTCGCCACATATTGTCACCACCTGTCCATTTCCGCCTACAAACTTGAGCTTCTGATGTTTCGTGGACATCAGGATGTCCCATCGGTGAATAGTGGGTCTTCCCAATATCATATTGTACTGGGACGGAAAGTCGGCTACCACAAACTGGACCCTTTCTGACTTGAAGGCTTCTTTCGTACCTAGAGTCAACCGTAAAGAGACGGATCCCTTGACATTCGTATTCCCACCATTGAAACCAATTAGCATGGTTTTACATGGTTTCAAATCTTCAACATCTAAGTTCATCTTCTTGAATGCGCTCCAAAGAATTATATCGGCGGAGCTTCCATTATCTACGAACATCTTTCGTACCCGGCAATTGCCAACCGTCCCTGTGATGACCAACCCATCTTCATGTCCAGGAACGAGACCTTCCATATCCTGCTTTGTGAAGTACAGGAGTGGAGGTTCCTGGTCATCAGCACGATTCTTGAATTTTGGCTGTGTTCGGATCGACAACACCTCCTTCAAGTATTTCTTTCTTTGACTGGCGGTGTCTCCTCCGCCTCCCATGGCCCCCGAAATTACATTACATTCAAACTCGGGTTCCGGGAACACATCGTCCTCTTCTCGCGGTTTCTTTCTTTTATCCTTCTTGTCGGGTTGAATCTCGTCTCCTTTGCGTTTATTCTTTCTTCCTTGTGTTTTGATCACATATTGTCTTAGTCTTCCTTCTCGGGTAAACTTCTCGATAGCATCCCGTAGATCCCAACACTGGTCGGTGGTGTGGCCGGGTCCATCGTGAAATTCGCAAAACCGCGACTTATCGAGTCTCATCTTGTTAAAGATAGGACGAGGCCGTTCTACCTTCTTCATCTCCGTAAGCGCTACCTCCTTCCAAATCTGTGATCGGGAGACGTTTAGTGGGGTGTACTTGTCGTACTTATTCTCGTACCTCCCCGGCCTGAATTTTGTATCATTATTTCGAGGACGATTTTCTGAATGCCCCCTATTTTTTGGGGGCGGACTCCTTCTATCTCGTCGCTCCTTCTCACGTCCTGAATTATTAGCTACCTCCATCTGCTCCAGTTCTAGATATTTCTTTGCACGATAACAAAATTCCATGAGAGACTTCACCGGATCTTTATAAATGGACTTGGCAAATCTCGACGAGCCATTCAACCCGACAGATATCAGGTATACGTGTACCTTTTCCTCCAGCCCGTGCACCTGCAATGCAGCCTCTTTGAATCTATCTAGGTAGCTCTGCAACATCTCGCCGGGTAACTGTCTGACTTTACCCAGAGTGAACTCGGATTTTGGCTGCTTCTTGCTAGTTGCAAAGTTTAATAAAAAAATTTGTCCAAAGTCTTCAAAATTTTTAATCGACCTTGGTGGTAAGGTATGAAACCACGTCTGCGCCGGGCCCGTTAATGTAGTGACAAAAATCCTTGATATAATGGGCTCATCAATGCCCCGGACACACATCTGTAAGTCGAATTCGTCAATGTGCACTTGGGGATCCTGTGTCCCATCATATTTTGACAGAAACGACCCGTCAAAATCATCCAGATACCGAGCCTTTACGATTTCGTCCACAAATGGACTGTTGTTCTGTTGACCTCGGCTATATTTCCGATGATAAATGGATCCTTCCTTAACCCGCGAAGCCGACTCGCCTGTCTTATCATATTCAATCAACTTTTGATGGTGTTGCGGGGGCTCGGTGTCATCTACGCGACGTGTGGGGTTTGCATCAATCTCTACTCGCGTGCGCGGACCTTCTTCGTCGTCTATTCGGATAGTCGGGATCTCGTTCCTTTTGCCCCCGCCTACTCGGATTTGGTCCCGAGGTTGGTCTTCTTTTTGCGCCTGATCTCCCTCCTGCTCGATATTCCTTAGCTGATTCAAATGAGCCCTCAAATCTTGTGTTGAAGGTGACGTCTCCTCTTCACGATTCGAGATATGTACCCGTTCTACTATTCTCTGCAATTTCTGTTCTAACTGTGCCATTCGTTGCATCTCGGCACGTCTCCATTCCTCGTTTCGTTCCTCCATCTAACGTGTAATGCTTCGCATATCCTCCTGTCTCTGAAGAGTCTGTCTTCTCTCCATACTTTCAATCCAGCTCAAAATTGAATTAAGTGCATTACTAACGAACTGCCTCCTAACTCCTCCTCCTGCACCATTCTTCTCAGTGGAACATCCCTCCGTTGATCAGTTTGTGCTGGAGAAGAAGCGGCGTCAGAAACAACTTCTGTGATATGCACCTGTTCTCGCAGTGCCATGTTCCGATTCTCCGGTATGAGCATTTCTCGGTTCGGCATCTCTGAACGTGGTATAGATTGGTTGTTCCTCGTATTCACCATTGCTGAATCGTGGGATTCGAATTTTATCGTCCCCACAGACGGTGCCAATGTTCCGTTTATTTCCCAGAACACAAATGTACAGCACAAAAGTACTGTGTGGTTGCTGTTTGATCACTCTAACTCTGCAACTTCAAAGATATCAATGGAGAATGATACCTTGAAGCAGATGATCACAGAGATACACCAATTGACGTGAAGTGTGTGCTCTGTGTAATTGAAAGAGAGAGAGTTAGAATGTGTGTACCTTACTGTTGCCAATAGCAAGTATTTATAGGCATGTTACCTTGCAGTTATCATACGAACTGCTTCCGAGATCTCCGGCCTCAATCCGCACATTGCCAACTGCCCCTATAGACTAAGTCAAATCCTCGTTCTGAGACTTGGACAAATAATACTTCAACTCTAATTGGGTCTACAATTAGGCCCAACTCTTTCTTCCGTAACACATAGAAAATGGATGATGCCTCCAGGGTTTGCAATGGCTGCTTGTTTAATCCGGTGTAGTTATGCTGCATTTATGGTACTCTAAGTTTCGATCTTCACGGGTTATTTTTATCATTTTATCAATAAATGTGAATTTGTTAATTTTGTTAAAAATGTTAATTATTGGAGAGAATGATCCATTCTATTGTTCAACTACTAGTACTTTGTAATTAATGGCAATATTGCGCAATCCAGCACATGTTCACCATGTCTATTCATAGATTCAAAACAAATTTTTAATTCGGGTATGGGGGATTTTGTCAGGTCAGCCCATTTGCTCACCCCCTAACTAATATTACTCGCGGAGAGTGGCTTAGGGTTTGTGTTTGGTTCTTAACTAAAGGCTTTGCGTCTAATTCTTAAGAGTTCAAAACAATAAGCCATTTTATAGTCTTTGATAGTGTTAATTGGAGCAGTGAGAGCGATTAGTGGTCTCGGTAGTTAACTCGGAAATGTATATAGTAGAAAATCCGTTGGTCAGCTAATTAAGTTAGAAATAGAGGTGGTCTCATCATAATAAACACTAATGAAGATAACTAAAATGAGTAATTTCTGGAGAACTTTAAGTGAGCTAAACTCAAGAAGAAATAATAAGATAATAGTAAGACAATCATCTCAAGACATGCCTTCAATCTTTCAAAGTAAAAAAAAATAAAATAAATATTACCTCGATCTACCGAGTTTCAAATAGCTAAAACTGAGAAATAATGCTTTATAGTTTCTACAATTAGTCA
The DNA here is from genome assembly GCA_007407185.1 of Glycine tomentella. Taxonomy (NCBI): domain Eukaryota; kingdom Viridiplantae; phylum Streptophyta; class Magnoliopsida; order Fabales; family Fabaceae; genus Glycine; species Glycine tomentella. The sequence continues at coordinate 115,268 of PYAF01002033.1, read as the reverse complement.
GTGCTTTGTACAATAATGTTGAAAATTAAGTAAGATCTAGGAAGGCCAAAAATGAGATAATGAAAATTGTGAGTTAAACATATCCAAAACTTTTGAAGAGTTTTATCGAGAGATTTAGACTAAATAATTAAAAGTTTTGGTTATAGAACATGATTCAAACAAAGTGAAAGAATTATTTTTATAAGTTCTTCATATGGGTAAGGATCGACTTGTAATATTAGAAGGAGTAGAAATATTAGAGAATGAATGAAATTTGCCCTACTATCATAGAATTTGAGTTAGAGTGGTAAAAGGAGCCCTTAAGAAGATCGATAATGCAAAAACGTATTATTCATCCTAATGGTATTCCTATTTAAGTTTAGAAAATGTGCAGGAGAATAAGGTACCATCTAGCTTATTAAGCTATTTAATCAGATTTTCTGATCTGCAAAAAATGTCAACTGAATGGAGGAGGAACATTTTGGTTCTTATATATAATTAGAACAAAGGGTAACTTATGGGTAAAATATGATTGAGAAACATTGAAAAAGAAAGATGTTCTCATAAGTATTTAGGCTGCACAAGGCAGGTATGATGCGGTAATTATTAGAGTGAGAACCCTTTGGAGAGGAAACCAAATGTCTTTCTTTTAATGATAAGTTTATATCATGGCTCAACTTCAATTCCTTTTTCATTTTTTATTTTTTTAATTTAAACCTAGATGTGCATACGAAGATCATGCAAAAATTATCTCTAAATGCATGTGTTTGTTAATGATATAGTTTTGATTGAGAATTTAAGGAAAAAAAATATCAATCCTAAACTTTAGCTAAGAAGATATACATTAAAAATCAAATCGTTTTTATTTGAGTAAGAGTAAGATAAATTATATGCATTTCAATTTTAGCATGAAACAAGCCAAAAATGACTTTCAGGTAAAAATGGACTAATATATCATACTGCCACCAAGTTTTTTTTTAAAGTTTAAATGTATTTGGGATCAATATTACAAAGTATTGAGGGAATTAATGCATATGTCATTCATATGATACAAGCTAGTGGTTAAGATGCATAAAGATATTGAACGTTACTGATATATAATGAATATTAAACTTTTAAAGAGAGTAGAATTAAGTGTGTTAAGACGAATATGTGACAAATCAAGAAAAGAAATTATACAAAATAATTATATTAAAAAGATATTGGTTTACACTTATTGTTGAAGAAAATATGATAAAAAATGGTGGTTTGGATATATGAAAAGAAAGTCATTAAATATCAAATATGTAGATTGCATGTATTTAACTCTATGAAAAGGGTAGAGGAAAAAAATATTGAAGAAAATTATTAAAAAAAATCTCATGAAAAACAATATTTTTGAGGATTTGATTTTAGTCACGTCCAATCACACTGTGATCCATACTAATTTCACTTTATGGTATGAGTCTATTAATGTTAGTTGTTGATATTGCCCATATATGAATTTATGCTTTCAGTTTTTAGGTCCAAAGTTTGTGGTTTCCTGTGTTCTCCATTAACTTAATATTCCGATTTTTCAGTCTAACACTAAGTGGGCAGACACACCCCTCAATGCCAAAAGCGAGGGCCCTTAACTGTTTGGTTTTCGTCAGTTGTCTCATTACGTACGACATCATTTCATACCTCCTGTTCCATTTGGTTGAACCTCTACGTGTTCTTGGTTTGAGTATATCTTTTGGTGATAAATAGCCTAACTTTTTTATTTATAAGAAAAATATTGAAATTCAGCTATATATTATATAAAAATTAACTGAGATTATGAGGATAGAAGAAAAAAATAAAATTATTTTTTTCCATAAGATTAATTTATGCATAAATTAATTTGTAGAAAATTTTACATATATTTTTTCTAAAAGATAATTTTTAACTTATATATGTATAAACTATTAACTTAGAAAATCCATTTCTTTTTTTTTTCTTGGTAAACTTATTACGAGACTTGTCCGGATTATGACTGTAATAGGCACAAGACATTGTGCAAAAGATAAACAAGTAAACAACATGAGGGACTGCGCTATTCTTTTGGTGCCCCACATGCTCCTTTTTTGAGGACGTTATCGCTCGTCAGGTTGTCAGTGACATGTCGGTAGCTGCAAATAAAAACTCATGGTTGATCGATTCAGTGGTTTGCTATTGCTTCCAATTGAATACATGTAGGACACTCAACACTTTGTACTTGACGAATCTGGGACTGACGCATATGCCATCCCATTAACAAAGATTCTTATAAACATTCACGTGGGGGTCTTCTTTAACTATGGTAGGAAAGAATGGAAGCTTTTTAGAATATATATGATTAATAGTTTGAACTTTGATCCATTGTTTAGAGACTCGAGACTATACTATATGCACATATAAGGGAGAGAGATATTATATGTAGTTTTATTCTTATATATGTAGAAATATTATTTTTGGATTCGAACTTATGACCAATAAATCATTAAAATACAATTTTACCAGTATATCGGAGCTCATCCGAATGAAAGAAAAGAAACAAGAAAAAAAATATTTTTGTATAATTGAAATGAAGATTAATTTAGTTACTCTTTTGGTATCTATATATGTAACAATTTTCAATTATAGTTTAGAGGGCTAGGCTAGCATGGGAGAAATTTCTCACCGTGAGAAACAAATCTAATGTGTATAATTAGGCTTGTTTTTGAGATAAATGGAATACTATTTTATGGATGTACATATTGGATTAAATTAAATAAAAACAAAAATGGATGGTTTCCTTTTATTCTTAGAGAACATATTTCGCGAGGTGTAGAGCATGCACCATCTAAGTGTCCATCGGAGCATCATCGAGTTGTTGATCCCTCTTTCTCTCTCATTCTTTCTTTTCCCTTTTGTCTTTATTAATCTCCTTTGCGAACTAGTTTAGCAATGTCGTAGTCGCAACAATTGTGCATCCTTCCCCCACAAGATAAATTTTTATACTAATATACTTAATAATTTTTAGTTTTGGCCTATAAAAAAAGTAAATTACACTAGCACCTCTTATGTTTTTCTCAAATTAAACCCGATATTCCTCCCTTTTTATACATTGCTTTTACTCCCTTCTATTAACATCGTTAACTAAAGTCAATTGAAATATCTGAGCAGATGAAATTGTCCATTAGAGTAAATTACACTCGCATTTCCTATGTTTTTTCTCAAATTGCACTTGATATTCCTCCATTTTTATACATTATTGGCCTCTATGGCACTAATGTCCAGGGAATCAGACACAACAGTGATGGTAGCTGAAGATACGACGGGGACAAGGAGGTGGTGGAGGTGGATATGACGGTGGTGGTGGCGGCGACGGCTACGATGGTCGTGATTGCTCCAGCAGGAGTGGGTGGACCTAGACGTCGTGTTGGTGGGTGAGGACAACAATGAAGAGGAAGAAATGATGTTGTCGTGGGAGACGAAGGAAGAGGAGAAGGAGGTTGTGGTAGTAAGTGAAGAGAGGTTGTTGAAGGAGATGAGGGTTTGTAAAACCAAATATGTGATTTTGAGGAAGAAAATAAGAGTATTTTAGACATAAATTTTCATTAAAAGTCATGTGACATGCATGTGTTTACTTTATGTTAAATTAATAAATGATACTTAAGAGATAGAAGATTTAGGTGTAATGTGAGTTAAACAATTAAGTAGTTTTTTGTATGGTATAAAGAAAGGGAGGTATGAGGTGCAATTTAGAAAGAAAAAAAAAACACGGGTTAAAAAAATTAGTGTTGGTCCGATAAGATATTTTTTTAAAAAATGAATTGATTTAAAAAGTTGTAAAAGATAAAAGATAAAAGAAAAAAAGGTACTAACTTTATCACTTATTTTCTTAATTTTTTATAATATTGATAATGGAAAAATCATACATTTTTAAAATAAAAGAAATACGTAAAGATCAATTGTAACATATAGAAACTTAAGTATTTTTAATTTTTTTGTAATAACATTATTTATTTTGTAAAAAATTGTTATTTTTCTATAAATATATTATAATTTTTTTAACTCCCACTAAGAAAATTTTCTGAATGAATCGTCACTAAACAATAGAGTTTACAATATTATGGAGGGATGTATTTCCAAAGTTGTAAGGGTGAGTACCCTTGCACCCTTTATCCTCTTTAAAACAAATCTTGTTTTGCTAATAAAAAAAGTTTAGAACATCATATTTTGATTTCTATAGTTATAATTTTTAACTTTTTTTTATCTAGCTACTTTTGTCTAAAGTCGCCTTATCTCGTTACATTCAGATATTTTAAAACCACCACGAAATTGAATCTGGAGGTGTAAAAGTAAAACGACTATAGAAGAGATTTTGACAACATTTAAGTGTAATCCATTGAAAAATAAGAATGTATTGTGGTGATCAGTACACCATGGGCAAGGCAGAGCCATACACAACGACTTTCATAAAGCGAGTCGAGATCCTTGTTAACGTTGGGACGCACCCTGCAACACCCTATCTACAACAATTGTGCTTTTTTTTTTTAGCAGTTACATTGCCATTTCTAGTTATGTAGCAGTTTTAAATTATCTGAATGTGACTTCATTAGGTAGCTTTAGATAACAAGGATCAAAAGGTTTAAAAACTAGCAGCTATTGGGATCTCCATAGAATGTTTAAAATTATAGAGATTGAAAGGGAAAGTTTTTGCTATAGGGACAAAAAGCTAATTAAAACTTTAAAGACTATATTTGTTTTTTCTCACTGAATAAACATATGGTAAATGAAAGAAAATCGTCAATCTAAAAATAAAATATTGTGAGATTTACGTGACAATGAAGAAGTAAAATTCATGATATGTTTGGTTTGGTAAAAAGAAAATGAGGGTGGCAAAAAAATGGTAATTTGAAACGAAAAGAAAGAAAAAATAAATGAATTTCTGCTTCTAGAAAACATATCTATTGAAAGAGATATTCTTTGTTTTTTATAATAAAATTTAAAAATGATATTCTTACATGTGAGTGGTTGGAGTAAATTAATTTAAACCAGACAATTATATATAGATCTTTAAGATTTAATCTCACGATTTCTTAAAATATCTAATGATTTTTTAAAAAACTTAAATGACTCATGATATTATCTAGTATCAATATATATTCTCTCCACTCATATAAAAACATTCTATTATTAGATACGCTTCCCTATTTTCAAAGGTTAACTTTTTTTATATATTATATCTGACCAAATAAAAGAAAATGTGTTATTATTCATGTTTTCTTTTCTGTTTTTTTCACCCATGTAAACATATGATAAATTATCATCTTTTTTCTATAAAACTGAGTATTTATTTTCAATGAAATAAAAGTGGAAGTGGATGTTCTTATTATCAAAATTGTGTCAATCCTTGTGTGGCCACCTCGTTTTGTTGGCTCAATCGTTCAGTTGCGTTCAATCAATTGTTCAATCTTTATGAAAAATAACCAACCACCTCGTGTATCATGCTTACATACATACAATATATTAACTTGATTTTGGTGTGCGTGCAATTGCTATTGAGGTTTCAGTGATATTGCACAAACTTAGATTGACAGCTTCTTGCTACTTTATTTCCAAATTCTACATGTCATCATCACTATAGGTACCATCTCATATACTGCTATCCTGTTTACTTCGCAACCACAATGTGTGGCACATAAATGGACTACACTTGGAAAATAGGCAAACCCCTATTGCCCGGGTTCTGTATTTCCATATATTCTTTGGGCCTACCTAGACTGCTAGAGCATTCTATTATATTCAGTCACATTTTTCATATGCACTCCAAAATGCTCATCAAAACTGTATCAATTAAAGTGGTTAGTGTTTCCCTCTACATTCTCCCACTTCAAAAGAGTGAAATCCAATTGGAACAAAACAAAGATCAAGTGCACAATGCTAGCTAGAAGTGTAGTGAGCCAAAAGTACCGAAGCTAGCCAGCACTAATTTCTGCATGTTGGTCTTCAACATCTATGAAGGGAATCTTCAAAGATGATAATTATTTATTCATTTTACCATTTCTAAAGTTTTGACTCGTTTCTTTGCATAACATTACAATTCAAATCTTCACTTTTAAATGTCTATAATAATGTTAATATTGGCGATATTAATTTTATAAAATTTTGTTTTCTCTTTTAGAATCTGTCTCAATTTTCTCAAGTTTGATTACAAAATTTGTAACCTTAATTATTTGAGATAATGAATATTTATTAAAATATTCTTAGTCATAAGTAAAAGATATAGAACCACATTAAATTTATATTCTTTCGCTATTTCTATAATTTGATCCTCATTAATGTGCACAAAGGATTTTATTAATTTCTCTATCAATTTCTGCATTTTCTTTATCTTATACCAGTGTGAAAAGAAAGAATCTTTTATGATCTTTACTTCCCTCAACGTTAAAAATTTATAAGGATAAGGATAATCCCTCAGATTGTTTTTTAAAAAAAAGCTACACAAAGAAATACAAATATGTTTCTCATCTTAAAAAGAAAGGCTCAACAAGTAAGAATAAGCTAACACAGCTTAATTCAATAAGCTAATACAACTTAATACAAAAAAAAAAAAGGAAGAAACATTATTGATTCTGAAACAAGCAACTTCTTTTCACTTCATTTTTGCAGTATGAAATCTGAATAAAAAAAAATGTTATTTTTACTATTTTTAAAATTTTGTTGAGCCAATTCACCAATTCGTGTTGGGTTGAGCTCATTGGGAAGGACAGACCAATGGTTTCAGACTTGGGGGGAATTATAAAATATTCAATATATACATTATTATTAAATTTTATAAAGTTTATAAAAGATATTACATTTTATTCAAATATTTATAATTTAAAAACATATGTAATATAAAATATATTTACATGTAAGACAAAAGAGACATCTATTTTTCAAAGACTCGGAATTACAAATGTCAATGATCAGTTTTAGATATTTGCAAGGACCTTCTTGAATTTCTAATAAATTATGTTATCAAAATATCTTTTATGATATAGTAGTCAACCAACAATTGCAAAAGAAGAAGAAAAACATTAATCCAAAATTTAGACTACGACGTGTTTGAATTCCTACACTTAATCCAAAATTTAGATATTGTGGGATAATATCTACTATATTATATTATGCTTAATTACAATTAATATTATTTACTTTATGTGATCTAGAGACTCTTAATATATAATTTAAATAATTAAAGTTGTTGTGGCTAGACTAATCAATTAAATTATAAAGATTACCAAATATTATCTAATTTCCAAAATTAATTTTTATTATAATTAATCATAAATAATAAAATTAAATAATCAATCATTCAGATTAATCAACTTAATATTTATGAACATATATCACAAAATATTCTGTTATAAACACAAATTAATACATGTAGTGAGTAAAGTAAATGGACCACTAGGGGTGTTCATCAACCGATCCAAACCGATTCAAACCGCGGTGACCGAATAGAAAAATCGATAACCAAAATAACCGAAAATCGAAAAATCGAAAACCGAAAAAAATCGAAAATTTTCACCGGATTGGATCGGTTTTCGGATTGGCTGGTAAAAATCGATCCAATCCAAACCGATCCAATTACCTACTTAGGCTTTTTAGTTTTACATTTAAGTTATGAGTTCAATCTGAAAATTAGAAAATTGTGTTTGTTTTTGTCCAATGAACATGTTTGCAATAAGGTTTCATTGTTCTTTATTTTGTTCAATGAACGTGTTTGTCCAATGAAAATTAAAAAATGGTGTTTACTTTTGTCCCATGAATGTGTTTGTTTATGCTAGATACTCCTTATTTTGATAAAAATAAGTCTCTAAGTTTTATTTTTAGACATTTTAAAAAATCGAAAACCGATCCAATCCAAACCGAAAAAAATTGGATTGGATTGGATCAGATTTGCAAAAAAAATTAAACCGAATGGATGATCAAATGACCAAACCGAAGGGATTGGATCGGATGATTTTTTGCTTCAAAACCGATCCAATCCAGACTGCGAACAACCTATGGACCACATACAGAAAAAGTTTTTCTAAAAGATATAAACTGAAAATAAAATTAAATAATCAATCATTCATATTAATCAACTTAATATTACATGTATAGGAAAACGTAAATTAATACATGTAATGACAAAATAACAATAGATCATGTGAACATATATCACAAAATATTTTCTTATAAACACAAATTAATACATGTAGTGAGTGAAGTAAATGGACTACATAAGAAAAGGTTTCCCTAAAAGATATAAACTGAATATCTAAACATTTCTATCTTTATGGAATAAAAGATATAATCTGAATATCTAAATATTCTTATCTTTATGGAATAAAAATATATAAACTGAATATCTAAACATTCGTATCTTTATGGAATAAAAGATATACACTAAATATCTAAACATTCCTATCTTTATGGAATAAAATATATAAACTGAATACTAAATAACAATAAATTATGTGAACACATCATAAAATTGTCATTAGTTCAAAATGCTTTATAGCCATTTATTTGGTTCACGAAGATCAAATAAAAGTTCAGCAACGCAAATAGCGTAAATGACAATAGTAACAATAACATAAATAAAAATACAATTCAGTGTTAGAATGTGAAATTTTCAAATCATAAACAGTGTCAGACAATATCACTTTAAACCAAATGTGAATGTGAATCGTAACACAAAAACCAAGATTTGAATGTAAGTTAATTTCACAAAACTCAAAGCCACAAAATTGAAACATGTTTCATTGATATTTTTGTCTTTGATCTTCAAACAATTGACTCAACCCAGTTTCAACCAAAATAAAAATCCAACGATTTTCTAAGTCATTTTCAATACCCAAATCCATGTTTTAATTTCCAGAAAACTTAGAAATTCAATTTCCATATGATTTCAAGGCTTCTTAATAATTAAAACGTTTAAATAAAATACTCATATTTCAATGAAATAATATTTTAAATATATGAGTATCAATCAAAAGCAAGACAGAGACAATAAAATTAAATAATCTAATCATACTTATACACAAACAACATAAGCAATTAAATTAAGTGCGAAAAAATTAAGATCACAAATATCTCCCACCATTGCTATTTTTGTTTGCTTCAAAGATGATTTGTAGTTATCCGTAATCCATATATTCTGTAAACAGTTTATGAGTCTTTAAACTAATCTAACTTTTACTTTAAGAATCTTCTATACTTTTATTATCACTCGCTGATGGTGTATTGAGATTTTTAGATAGCAAGCACAAGTACCTTGGCCATAGTGCATATCTCCTTTTATAATCTCTTCCCATGAAAGAGATTTTTTTATATGCATAAAACGTGAGTTTAATTGCTAAAAAGATAAAAGATAAAATTAGTTTATAAGATTAACAACAACTTAATCCTAAGAAGATAAGGTGAGTAAATCACTTTATATGATTTTGATTTAGTGAATCAATGATCAATGCAAAATAAATTAACAGTTTTCACATACCCTTACATAAACTATAATCACGTGAATATGGGCCCGTTTGGATTGCAGCTCAAAAGATCTTTTAAGATCTTATCTACTAAAAAAGATCTTTTTTATTTTTGAAGAGTGTTTGGTTGTTAATTTTTTTTTTACTTTTATAAAAGCAAAAGATGTTACCAGATCTTTTTTTAAAAGTTGCAAATTGTAACTTGTGGAAATACAGCTTTTCGGGAATCTGTTGCATAATTTAAGCTTGGACAATAATATCCTTAAAAAATTTTAAAATGACAAAGCTACCCTCCTCATTTGTGAACCGTTCTCTCACTTTCTCCTCTCTCATT
>PYAF01002033.1:76203-102153 GCA_007407185.1 Glycine tomentella | reverse complement strand
TTAATTATTATCATTCTAGTCTTCGAAGTACAATTGAACGTGCATTTGGTTTGTGTAAAGCGAGATGGAAGATATTGAGTAATATGCCACCTTTTGCTTTGAAGACACAAAACCAAATCATTGTTGCTTGCATGACTTTACATAACTTCATTCAAAGAAATGACAAGAGTGATGGAGAATTTGATTCACTACATGAAGACAACGAATATATAGATAGTGATGAGGAAAATGAAGTTGGCCCAAGTACTACAACATGGGAAGGACCTGATGCTCAAAGTACTTTACAAATGGAACGATTTAGAGAATCTCTAAAAAATATGTTTCCAACATATATTTAATTTCTTTGTTTTTTAAGAATACAAAAGGTTGTATTTTTATGGTATGAGACATTTGAACAATTTTATATTAGATGACATTATTGATGATATTATTACAAGGTTAATGACATTTTATATTTTGTTATAAATTATAATTACATAGATAATAATTAAATTATAAATTAGAATATAAGTGATTGCATTACTAAACAATAATATATTAATTACATTTGAAATATGAAATATGAAAATTAATTATGTTAAGATGTATAATTATATTTTTATGAGATTAATTTGCTTTTAAAAAAAATAATTATTTTTTTAATCAAAATTTCTAGAAATAATGTCAAAACATATAATACCCTTTTTGGTAATTTTAATTAGGTAAAAGACATTTTACAATTCTATCCAAACATCATATTATTTTAAATAAGCACTTAAGAATTTATTATCCAAACATCAAATTAACTTATATAAAAGTAACTTTTCAGATAAGAGCTTCTTGAATAAGTTCTTTTTCTATAAGATCTTCTCCATTAACGCATCCAAACAGGCCCTATGTATGAAAGTAACATATATGCCATGGCATTATTAAGGTAAGTAACGACATTATTACTTATGATTTTTTTTTGAAGTTATTAGTTATGATTAGTAGTTTAATTTTTTAGTAGCGCTAGATCTGTGGAAAATTTCTCACCGCTAGATCCATCGTAATTTTTTGTGGAAATATTTGTTGGTAATTTCCCACTAAATAATTCATTGGTAATTATCAACTAATAGATAATAAAAAAAAATTTCACATATCTATTTGTTGGTAATTTTTGACAAAAATATTTGTCGATAATTTCTCATGAATCTATCCATCAATAATTATACGGATATTATTGACAAATATTTTCATGAAAAATTACCCACATACAATAAAATTCGTTCAATTAAAATTTTTTACAAACATTTTATTAACGAATTTTGGCCAGTCAAAAATATTGAATTATCAACAAGTTTTTGAGGTTACCGATGGATTTTTATTAGTCAGAAATATCTTTTCTTTTTTAAGTCTGCGTAATCAAATTGTCAATTCTTTATAGTGTTATAAGTTAGTTTCATTGACAAAAGTTAATAAAAAATACTTTTATTTATCAAATCAATATACAAGGAAAACTAATAAAACCATTTGACTACAAATACAATTATATATAACATTTAAAATAACAATAATAGATTATAAAAGGAAAAAAATAGTAAAAAAATATAAACGATATTCAAATATTTGTCTATAAAACATTATCTGTATACTAAGACAATAAAAAGTTAAAAAGATAAATATTACTTACATATTTCTTTTAGTTAAATAAGACTAAAAATATTAAATAACAAAAAACACTTCAACATTTTATTTTTACTGTCACCCCCAAGGAATATAGAAGATAAAAATAATTACATATGAATATATAAAAAAAATTATAATTGAAAAAAATTTAGGAGGGGGCTAAGACCCCGCCTCAAAATATGATTATGTTCCTCTTGGATGAGATTTTCTTGACTCACCCTAAGATGGATGAGCGGAGTTAAATTGACAATGGATTTCTTCAATATATGTATGAAACTATAGGGCCAGTACATTTAAATTTAAATATAGAATAAGTTTTTATTTAACACGTACGATAGGATACTTAAAATTTAAATTTAAAATCTGTAATTAAATTAAAACAATCTCATAATTAATCTAAGTGATGGGTGGTCCGTGATGTTTTTATCACAACACCTTTTAACAGTGTTAAACATTGAATTGATATCTGATTAAAAAAAAGCTATTACCTATATAATAAAAGTAAGTCTCATGGAGCCACATGTCACTATTTGTTGTGTCATGTGTTATTATTTTCTCCCTCCTCATTTTTTTCCTAGTCTCCTTAATTGCTTTCTTTCTTCATTTTTTTTTTCCCTTTCTTTTTTCTTCTTCATCTCTCTCACCCTCACATACTCCTTTCCCTTTCCTCCGTTCATATTACTCTCAATTCTACTTCACATTTTTTTGCCTTTTTTATATTTTTTTTTCATAGAAACTACTCTTTTATTTATATTATATTAATATTTGATAACTTTTATTTAAAAATTTATATTCTATAATTTATAATAGCAAATACACTCGTAATAATTACTCTTTTATTTATATTATGTTATTATGATTTGTAGACATGATATTTAATTTTTGTTAAAATTTATTATAATAATATTTATAAATTATTTAAATTTAACAAAAGTTCAATATACTTTAAATTTTTGCATAGATAATAATTTTTTGATACATTTTATCAATATTATAAATATAATAAAATAAAAATATGTGATACTATAACCAAATATATGTTCTCTAGTTGAATACTCTCCCACTCATTATGTCATTTTAGAAAAGTTAATCAGTCAATTATGTTTGTCTAAAAAATATTTAATTTTACAAATTAATTGATTTATTTTAAACATGCATGAAAACAAATAATCTGAATGAATGCAAATATACCTTACTATGTCATTTACTTCGTAAATTGTAAAATTTCAAACTACAAATTTATATATATCAAACTAATGGGTGTGCATTAGATTAATAAATTAGTATATATAAAGGTTTTTTTAAGGAATATTTAATATAAAGTTATTATTATATTTACGAGTCATTTTGCAATAAGATAAAATTAACGTGACAAAGTATAATCGCACGGTATCATCTTTAGTTGAAATACTAAAAACTAACGACTATTCTTCTAGAACATGAAATATAGATAAGTATATTTTCCCTTTTTTAGAAGAGAACATACTTTCTGATTGTTTAGAAAGGAAACATACACGGGCAAAAACACCAATTAAATACAAATTAAATAAAAAATTACGAATTTGGTGTCGTTTCGAAACTATTTACATATCTGAGGCAACTGGTCACGCCCAGAACTGGGCATGACTGGTCACGCCCAGAACCAGGCGTGACTAGGGGGTAGTCACGCCTGGTTTTGGGTGTGACCAATCATGCCCAGTTCTGGGCGTGACCAGTCAGTATAAATGCCCCGCGTTTCCAGTTTTCCCTCATTGCTTAGTGTTGCGCATTGTTGAATCGAGTTGCAGAAGTGTAGTGTGAGTGATTTTGCAGCGAAGCTCTGCCAACAAGTAAGTTATTTGATTAATTGTGTATATTAGTTAATATATTGTATTATGAAATTGTCAGTGTTTAGGGTTTAGTGTTGTCGAAAATGTTTCTTATGGTGTATAGCTTAGTTTAGGTTAAGGTAGATTGGTTAGGGTTTAGTGTACACGTTTAGGTTGTACGATTTATTGTTTAGTGTTTGGAGTGTAGGGGTTAGGGTTCACATATTAGGGTTAATGGACTAGGGTTTATGGTTTAGGGTTTAGGGTTTAATGTTTAGGGTTTAGGGTTTAGGATTTATACGCCTTATGGGTTAGGGTTTAGGAATTAGGATTTATACGCCTTAGAGCTAGGGTTTAAGGTTTAAGAAGATATTCTAACACAATTTTTTGAAATTTATGTGTACAGCAAAGCTATGCGAAGAAGTGTTTGTTTTTGTTGAGTGGAAGAAATGAGTTCAGGTGGTGACGAGTTTGTGCGTGTTGTGTTATATTATAGTGGAAGGAAATTTGAAGGGAGAGAAGGTGTTGTTTTTGATGGGGAGAGACGTCAGACACGTTTGAAGCGGAGCTCGACAATGGGTGATTTACATCAGAAGATTCAACAAAAATTAGCTCTGCAAGACAACCAAAGTATCATACAGATTACAGGGAGATTATGGCAACGTGAACATTACATGGGTTTTCAAGTTGTGGACGACGAAGACCTAGAATTTCTAATTGAAGAATTTTTTAAACTTTCAACGAGAGATTTTATAGAGCTATACGTGGACTTTGGTGTGGTTGATGACGTGTTACCCATTATGTCAGTTCCTGTAAATGCTGCAAAGGCTACATCGTCATATGCTGATCCAGTTGTAAACGTGTCTGAAGAAGATTCACATGACCCAACTTGGGTTATGGATGACGATGAAGAGGATGACGATGATGAAAACATTGCAATGGAGGATCGTCTTCTTGAAGAGGATGCTAGTGTGTCGGATAATGATGACGATGCTGGTGTTGATGCGACTGGATTCCAAGCAGACACTGATGTGGGGTCGTCTGGAATGCATCATCATCAAAACGTAGGATGTTCACAATCAGAACATCCTGTTGAAGGTATGTAACATTAGTAAAATTAATTATTAAGTCATGTAAACTTTGTATATTTGTTTGTTTTAATATTTTTGTGTGCATGCAATATTTATTCTGCCACATTTGTTTTTGAAGGTGCTAAGGTGACTCCTTTTTGAACCTGATGAAGGAGCATCAAGAGGCTTATGTGGTTGAGAGCAAGCCTAACAAGTTTAGCATGAAGTGTATTGCTCATAAAGAGGGTTGCCCCTGGAGGGTTAGGGTAACTAAACCCGCGTTCGGTGAGAAGTGGATTGTTTTGAGATGGGGCGGCAATCACAACTGCCTTAACGACTATATTTCACAGGGTCATAGACAGTTTGATGCTGATGTTATTGCCTCAATTGTAGTAGGTACGTGTGTTTAAAATTTCCTCTGTATGTGTTGAATAATGGTTAAATTTAATGTGAATGTTACTTTTGCATTGTTAGGAATGATCAAGGAGGAACCGTCTGTGTCGATTTCATTGGTTCAGGAAAAGATCACCCATACATTTGGATTCAGAGTTTCATATCGTAAGGCCTGGTTCGCGAAGCAGAAAGCAATGGCAATGATTTACGGGAATTGGGAAGAATCATATGCATTTTTGCCCAGGTGGTGTGGCTATATGCTTGGTTTTTCACCAGGTGCTTTTTATGATATTCAAACGAATGATTATTTTGTGGCAAATCGCCTGGTACGGGGAAAGCGTGTGTTTCATCGCATGTTCTGGACGTTTGGACAGTGTTGCCAGGTATTTAATTTCTGCAAACCAATGATTCAGATTGATGGCACTCATTTGTATGGGAAGTATACGGGGAAATTGTTGATTGCCACAACCTAGGATGGCAACAACGAATGCCTGCCACTGGCATTTGCCATAGTCGAGGGGGAGACCTTGGAAGCTTGGTTATACTTTCTGGCTAACATACGTTTTCACGGTACTCAGAGGCAAAACATTTGTCTCATCTCAGATAGGCACCGCAGCATACTATCTGCTGTGGTGAATCATGCTGGTTGGCAACCCCCTCATGCTCATCACGTGTTTTGCCTCCGTCATATTGCCAGTAATTTTAATCAAAAGTTCAGAAATCAACGCTTGAAGAAAAACCTGATGAATTTAGGTATGGTTAACAATTATGACACGATATTAAAATGTTTCATGTGTAAGTAGATTAGTGTTAATTGGATGATTGTTTTGCAGGTTATAATCCCTGTATGGTTGATTTTGAGGTGGCGTTAGAACGATTTCGTGATAGCAGCCCTGAGGTTGCAGAATGGATTGATAGCATCCCTAAGGAACAGTGGACACGTGCATATGATGTAGAGGGGAGGAGATTTGGCCATATGACGACAAACTTGTCTGAATCAGTCAACCGGGTGTTGAAGGGAGCAAGGAACATGCCTATAATTGCTTTGGTGAAACACACGTACAGCACATTGGTTGAATATTTTGTAACGAGGGGTCAGGCGGCTATTTCACAAGTTGAGGCTTCGACGCGGCATTGCAGAAATGTGGTTGATGCTATGAGGCATAACCAGACCATTGCTACAGGCCACCACGTACGCACTTATAATCTTGAGCGAACACAGTTTGAGGTGGAGGATGGCTGTGAGAGGTCATATTCAGTCAACCTTGGACAGCGGTTTTGTCAATGTGGCAAGTTTAAGGCCTTCAGATACCCATGTAGTCACGCCGCAGCAGCTGCTTTACATGTTCGGCAGAATTCTTTTCAGTATGTTGACGATGTGTTCCTCGTAAGTAATTTGGTGCAGGCTTATTCAATCCTATGGTAGCCAATTGGTCATGAAGGTGCCATTCCACCGACTGACGGTCCAGTTATCATACCCAACAGACAAATGTTGCATGGAAAGGGTCGTCCAAAGGCGACCAGAATTCGCAACGAAATGGACGAAGTTGAAACCAGTCAAAGACGCACCAGATGCGGAATTTGCAAGGCTGTTGGACATAATCGGAGAGCTTGTCCTCATCGTCCTGGTGTTTCATGATTTCAGTAGTTAATTTAAAATAGTTTGTAACATTACCTGTATTAAAATGTTTTGTATTTTAGGGGATGACATTATGTTTCAGACTATGTTTACCATTTCATCATCTTCATTAATTCGCATAACACAGTGGTTACAAAACATGGTTGACATTAATTAAGAAAACAACAACGTTAATTAAGAAAATAACAACACAAATTCATAGTTTCACATGTCTGGTGTAACATATGCGTTATTCCAATTCGGGTACGGGTTTGCTAAAAACAACTAAGATTTGTATCCGAGAAAAACGTTTCTAGTAGTTGGATTCAGCTAACACCTTCAACATGTCTTCATCGCACTGCAACTCTTTGATGTGATACTCGATTGTGTTGTCTAAATAAGCGTGATGCTGTGGCTGTCTAAATTTTTTTTTTCTAACCACCTGTGACCTGTGGATTCCATTAAGGGGAAGTCCAACAGGCGCAACTTGCTTGATTAGATACTTCAGTGTTTCGATGTTGCAGCCTGAAGGAATGTCAAATCTGATTGGATTTGTTCCCGTGAATGCATAGCCCACAAAACCGCCTTGTCGTGGTATGTTCCACTTGCCGTTGTAATATAGCATTGCATCATGTGTTGGGACCATGGTGGATTGAAGCAGGTTGAGTATACCCTCAAGCGTTCTTCTTATGGTGCATAATATTTCTATAGGCCCAATGCTCGATAGTTGTTCATTGCACATCAACATTACACAAACATCGTTATCATTTGTAAGTTGAAAAGGATGAAAAAAAACATTGGTCACCTGGATGTAGGTTTGGCTGTCTGTAGTAGATTTCATCAACAAACTGGTCGTCGCTTATCATAAGGGTGTCGCTCATCCTACGCTTCAGTGTTTCAAAAGAACACTAATCAGGAACCCACATTGGTATTGGAGAGGGACATTCAAAAGAAACACCGCTTTCGTTGTGTTTCATCGATCCATTTGGATAAATGAAGGCTAATCTTGAGTTATCAATGGTTTGGCTGCTTGTTTCTGCTAAGAATGTCATAGCAAAACAATCTCACAGTTACGGAGGCAAGTATTTAGATTGAGGGAGTAGTCGATGCAATTTGCGTTGGATGGTAAGCCTTATATAAGGTTCAATGACGCCTAACTGTAGGCGTGACCCCCTTTTCTGTGACGCCTAACTTGGGCGTCTTCAGTGACGCCTCCACTTGTTGGGCGTGTCCGGTCACACCCTATTTGAGCGTGTGCAGTCGCGCCTCCATTAAGTTAACCAAAAACAAATTGGTGCATAAAGTGCATAAAACTGTTAGTATGTTTAAGGTTAAAATATGTTTTTTTTCCTATAAAATAACAAATGTCAAGTTTCTTTCTTGCAAAACTTTTAGTATGTTTATTGTACTCCTAAAATTGAAATGTGCTACTTTTTGGATTGGATGTAGTTTGGATTATCCGAACCTATATATAAACCTACATGTATGGTGATGTAGGAATATCAATTCATTAAATTATTTTACATAGGTTATATGTATAACTGATGTAGAAAACATTATTCTACATCAATTATATTTATAAGCAATATAAAATTCATCATTAAACTCAATACAATTAGAAGATGTTTGCTTGCCTCCTTTAACAAAGTGTTGAAGCGATCTCAAGACAAACACAAAACAAAATCCAAACAAAACCAACTAAAATAGTTCATCGAAATGCAGAATCAAGAAGCACAAATCAAAATTCAAACACAATTAAGCTTATAAAAAATCCCACCATCTTCATCAATCTCAAACCAAATTCATTGATCTTAGATCCCTGATCTCACAATGGTTGGGGCTAGTTGAGCAAAGGTGCAATGTGCGCAGATCTGAATAACATCAAGGTCGGGGTCAGGGTTGCACATGACGCAGACTAGACCAAGGGTGGTCATGCAAAGGTCCTTTATGCGTCTCAGGGTGGTCCTGGGTGTCACAACGATGTTGGGGGTTGATTGGGTGTTTTAAGTTAAATATTTTTCTATTCTCAGCTTATTTTGATTTCTCTTGGACTTCTATTTTCTCATTTTAAGTTTTTGCCTTAGGCAAGCAAGGGAGCTTAATTGCTAATTGTTGCTTATTTTCGGATTTTATGCTCACTTGACCTATCTTCCTTGTACTGGACCTACAGAGCTCTACAAAACTCCTAATGGAGCATATGAGTAGTCCTTGGAAATATAACGAAAAGATCTACAAGTTTGTCAGAGATAAGCCAAGGCGAATTCTATCATTTGGAGGGTCATTTTATGCTTTGAAGTCAGAATCACTACACTTGAATTTTGGGCTGCGAGTTGGATTTTTATTGGTGTAAATAGCATAATTAATTAGAATAGATGGGCCTATTCATGGACCATTATTTCCTTCTGACTTAGTCACTATATGCTAGTGAAATGAGTGGGTGACGTTACACTATAGTTTAGCAAAAACATATTTTACATTGTTCCTTTTAAGTTTTCCGAATTAAAACTCTTTCTCTTATTTTCTCTCAATTGTTCTTCATTGTTCTTCCCTGTTCTTCATTTCCCTTTTCTATTCTTCCATTTTTGTGCACCAATTTCGTGGGGCTTTCATTGATATTGATCATGGGAGGCTAAACAATCAATCAATCCAAGGATCCAGTCCAAGCAAATGAGAATTTAAGTTCCGGTTTAGTTTTTTGAATTTTGTGAGAATGTTCACTTTCTTCTTCAATCTTCTATTTCTATTCTTCCATTTTTGTGCACCAATTTCGTGGAGCTTTCATTGATGATGATCATGGGAGGCTAAACAATCAATCAATCCAAGGATCCAGTCCAAGCAAATGAGAATTTAAGTTCCGGTTTAGTATTTTGAATTTTGTGAGAATGTTCACTTTCTTCTTCAATCTTCTATTCAATTTTCATGATTATGAATGTGTTTAGGATTGGGTTATGGATTCATTTCCTAATTTCGAATTTTAATCACAGATCAGTTGGGTGATATTTCAATTAGGTTTGTGATTTCAATTAATTTAAGAGTTAATTCGATTGAACTGCTTCTAATGAAATTGAATGAACTTTCATAACAAAATTATTATCTGAGAACTATGATAATTATCATTGCTTGGTTTGGTGAATTGGATTGATGTTCTTTAATTTGTTTTACATTACCTCTTGTCAATTCATATTAGTTTATACGTTTTCTGCAATTTTTACTTATCGCATGCAAAATGTTTAACAAAAATCCCCTATTGTTTATTAGTGAATTGAAGTTGGAATCATATTGATAGTGTCTCTGAGTCGACCTAGGTTAATCCTGTACTACAGAATTAGCGTAGTTTAATTGTTTTGAAGCGATACGACATCGCTTATCAAAACTGGCACCGTTGCCGGGGATCAAACCCGGGTCACCCGCATGACAGGCGAGAATACTTACCACTATACTACAACGACAATTAAGCTTATAAAAAATCCCACCATCTTCATCAATCTCAAACCAAATTCATTGATCTAAGATCCCCGGTCTCACAATGGTTGGGGCTAGTTGAGCAAAGGTGCACGTGTTCGCAGATTTGAATAGCATCAAGGTCGGGGTCAGGGTTGCGCATGACGCAGACTAGACCAAGGGTGGTCGTGCAAAGGTCCTTTATGCGTCTCAGGGTAGTCTTGGGTGTCACGACGATGCTGGTGGTCAGGGAGGTGTGGTGTCATGCGCGGAACGCAAATCTAATGTAGAAAAGGTAACGTGCAGAGGAGGACAAGGGTGGGTGCATGTGTAGATCTGGTTCTTAACGATAGTGGCATGCAATGGAAGAGTTGGTTAAGGAATGTGATGGTGGTTTGGATGGGTTACCTGAAGGGTTTTTTGATTGTTGGATGAATTTGAATTTGATTTATGGTGGGCGGTGACGATGATGGTGGAAACAAGTTGTGGAGGGGTTGTCAGAGAGGTCACCAATTGGCTAATGGATTGAAGGGAGAGAGAGAGACTAAATCGTTCATGGATTGGAGAGAGAGAGAGAGAGAGAGATTAGGTTAGATTTTTAACAAGTTTCAACATCTAATTAACTAATGACCTAACTTATGTGTATAATCATCAAATACGTAGGTTCGGGTATATTTAAACCTATGTTCAGGTCAAAAAGTAACAAATTTCAATTTTGTGAGGATGAAAATAAATAAATAAAATTGCATAATAAACTTCAAACATTTCTATATTTATGTGCACGAAAAATATATTTTAACCAATAAATAAATAGTGAAAGAAAGGGTAAATTAGAAACCATTGGGATTGCGGTGTTCTTATAACACTTTCCCGCGAACGTGTAGAAACATTGAAGTGCAAAATTCTTCTACAAAATGAATTCTAAAAAATAGAAGATAATGCACTCACTGATTGAGTAGGAAGGGAACTTGGACACTTAATGATTTTCAACTACCGTATTTTTTGGCTAATCACCGACCACTCTAAATATACGATGAAATTGGTTAGTCGCCCAACTTTATAATAGGTTCGTTTTTTTTTTAAATGGGAGAATCATTTCACTTTAGGAATAAGTTTCTTATATTTACTTTTTATGAAATTTTAAAGTTAACTATTAAAGTTTCTTTTTTCCTGAATGAAAAGAAAAAAGTAAGCATTTAGATGATCATAAATGTAAAATTTTAGACACATAATATTTATAGGTGTATAATGTTATAGTAAACATTTATTTATGTTTAAAAAAGTATATTGTAAGTAAAATAAAGTTGATTGATTAAATATCAAGTTATTTTATAAATTATGTGAAATTTTGTTTATTTAATTTGTTTAATGTAAACCTTCAAACCAATAAGAGCATCTCTAGCATGATACTTAAAGTAAGCAACATTGTTTATAAATTTTTTCATTAGAACATATGTGTTGCTTAGATAAACAATCACTACTTAACAGGTTCTACCAATGAACAAAATATTTCAATCATAAAATTTAATCCAGATCAAGGTAAACATTCACTCTAATAATTTTAATATTAAAATAATTTTTTGTGTAAAGTTCTTAAAATTGTGTGGCATTATAGGACCTAAAATTTAAAATAAGCAACTCATTTAGACAATCATACAATGTAAATACTCTAATTGGATTTGTGAAATTCAATATATATATATATATATATAAAGTTATTAAGTGAAATAAGTCTGATACTACTTTCTTAGAGTAAGTTAATTCCTTTTTCTTTTTAATATGTCCATGTTTCAAATTCTATTTAATTGTTTCACATAGATATTTATTTTCTACAATTTATATTATCATATTTGGAATTTAGATTTAGGTTTAACTTAATCCAAAAAACTAATTATGAATAAAAACATTTTCTCACTTACACACACACACACAAAAAAAAAAAAACACATTATTTTGACCATATCATTAGTTAACTTAATGCGGACTTTCCAACACATGCACCCCCTTCATGTTTAGTATTTGTTAAGTCAAAAGATATTTATGTCTTAAGATGAATTAAGATCTTTAATTATTTTGATTGGATGTAAACAAATACAAATATTAAAAGTTGTCTTATGCGAAATTTACGTTTGATATTTCGTATTTGATGCTTCATCAGAACATGCCTTGAGAAGTCTGCGTCTGATGTTTCAGACGATAAACAAATAGAGTCTGAGATGACAAGTAAGAGTTCATTTAATACTTGGTGTTTGATATCTCTTTTGCAAAAACATTCTCATAGGATCTGTCAAATCATATGAGAAATAAATGAGGTCACAGTCTAAAATTCCTTAATCACCATCAAAAGCGAAACTTTTTTGCACAAGACTTGCTTTGACATAAAGGCAGGGAATACCTATTGCAGTACTCAACATGCAAGCTTCAAAGAATGGACTCTATGCATGAGGAAAGAACATGCATTTAATGCAAGTATTAAATTACCCAAATGACCACATCCATCAGAGCAAGATCGAGTGAAGAAATCTACCTGTTAGGAGACAACAGAAACTTGAAGATAAGACTTATATAAAACAGAAGCTTTGAAGATTTGAAGAATCAATCTTGTGCAAAAAACAATCATTATTTTTTCTGCACAAAGCTATCTGTATATTCTTGTAAAGTTAGATAAAGTTCTCAAAACACCTTGAACATATTGAGAGAAAAAGACTAAGTGTTGATTGTATATCTATCTATAAGATGATTCTAGATTTAGTCTCTATGCAAACTCAAACTACAACTCTCTTTTGATTTGTTTAGAGCCAACAGTGACTTAATAAGACAAAGTGACTTAATAAGACAAAGAATACTTGGTATTAATCAAGCTTGGGGTAGAGCTTGACTTGTAACTTGTGAGAAGTTAGTGAAACTTGGTGTTTTGCCATAAACTAGATGTAGTCTTAGTGGTTGAGACAAACATGTATAACTCTCTATGTCTGATATTTACTTGCTTTCCTTCTACTTTCAACTAACCTAGGGTCTGATTTTTTTAGATGTTTCAAATCATCTTGTGCTTAATGTGTTTGTTTTCATCATCTGATTATGTTTTCAAACAATCTATTATCTATTTTTGCAAAGTTTCTTCATGTGAAAAACATTATTTAACTACGAAAAGGTTTTAAAAATATCTAAAATCACAATTCAACCTCTTCTTGTGATATTTGCCTTTACAATTTGGTATCAGAGTTCAACCTCTAAGGGTTGAGCACTTGACAATGTTTAGTGGAAAAGATCTTAATGGTAGACAACAACAACAATGCCTAATTCATTCTTGTAGGAGTATCTCTCACAAGGCAGTCAGGCTGCACAGGAGAGGACTATCCATACTAGAAAGAAAGAATGGAGATGTACATCAAGTCCAATCACTATAGGCTCTGGTCGATCATCACAAATGGAGGCACACCTATCCCCAGACCAAAATTAGAATGGTTAAACAAAGATCTGATTATAATGGACCTAAACACAAAAGCTCGTTATACACTAACATGCACCTTATCCAAAATCAAATACAACAAGATATGGAGATTAAAGACAGCTAAAGAGATTTGGGACTCTCTAAGCATCAATTATGAAGGAATAGAAGATGTTCAACTCAGAAAAGTTGTCACTTTGATGCATTACTATGAGAGCTTTTGGATGAAAAAAGGAGAATCTATGAACGATATGTTTGGGAGACTACAAGTTCTTTTGAATGGACTTGAAGCTCTAGGAAACACCTTATCAAAAGCTTAGATCAACCCGAAGATCCTAGACAATTTTCCCAAAGGTGTGGGAAACAAAAATAATAGCTATTCACGAAAAGAAACTTAAAAATCCCAGTGAACTATTAGGTATCCTAAGAGTTCCTGAAATCCACCTTCCAAATAGGGATCATCTACCTAAAAGAAATTTTGCTGCCCTTAAAGATAGAGAAACCAGCTCTAGACATAAAGAAATAAATAGCTCATCTAAGGCTCCGAAGGTGAAGTTAGCTAAGTCTAACAGCTCAGATAACAGTTGTGAAGGATCCACAGACAATGAAGTGTCCCTTATTTCCAAAAAATTCAAACAAATGATGAAGAAAGAAAATTCCTAGCACTCTGGAGAGAATACAAAGAAAGTATGATGGTTACTTAGGATGACTAAGATAGTGACAAGAGAAATAATTTAGATGATGAGCAAGCTAACATTTGTCTGATGGCAGATACATACGAGAAAGTTGAGGTAAACAATTGTTTTGAATCTGATTCTTCTTCTTGCTCTTCATGAGACTATGAAGAAAATATGTTATATGATGTTCTTCTTTAGAATAGTCATATGATTTCTCTTCAATGCAAGAAGTATGAGGAAAAATACAAAATATTTGTTTATGGAAACACTAAATCGAAGAAATCAAATGAAGAT
This sequence comes from Glycine tomentella, assembly GCA_007407185.1. Classification (NCBI taxonomy): domain Eukaryota; kingdom Viridiplantae; phylum Streptophyta; class Magnoliopsida; order Fabales; family Fabaceae; genus Glycine; species Glycine tomentella. The sequence goes on along the minus strand of PYAF01002033.1, from coordinate 87,757 downwards.
CTGGAAAATAAAATCCAAACTCTAGAACAAAGTCTAAGTAAAGAAAGTCTAAGTCAGGCCTGTGAGACTGGCGAATCCTTTATAGTTGAAAAACTATGAGAGGGAGATCGCTAGTCTTATAAAATACTTTGGGAAGAAAACTTCATTAGTTCACTATAAACAATGTCTATACACTTGTTCCTAAGTCAGAAAACAAAAGCATCATTGGAACAAAATGGGTTTTCATAAACAAGCTGGATGAACCATACAAATTGGTAAGCAACAAGGCCAAATTAGTAGCTCAAGACTATATAATCAACAAGAAGGTAAAGATTTCACTAAAATCTTCGCTCTTGTTGCTAGACTTGAAACAATAAGAATCATGTTTTCCTGTGTTGCTCATAAAAACACAGTTTTTTCAAATAAATGTTACAAGTGCCTTTTAAACGATTTTATTGAAGAGAAAATGTATGTCAAACAACCTCCTGGTTTTGAGGATCATACTCTTCCAAACCATGTTTTGAAACTTAAAAAGGGTTTGTATGGTGTAAAACAGGCACCATATGCTTAGTATGATAGACTAAGCTCTTTTCTCTTAGAAAATGATTTTATGAGAGGCAAGGTAAACAACTCTTTTTAGAAGAGAAGTTAGCAAGGATTTCATTATAGTTCAAATATATATAGAAGATATTATCTTTGGAGATACTAATGAATCTTTGTACAATGATTTCTTTGATTTGATGAAGAGTGAGTTTGAATTGAGCATGATGGGAGAACTTAAGTTCTTTTTAGGGTTTAGATCAAATCAAATAACAAAGGTATATTCATTCATCAATAGAAATACACTAAAGAACTTCTAAGTAAGTTCAAAATGGAAGGTGCTAAACCAATGAAAACTCCTGCGTTTGCTTCCAATCCTCTGAGTACAGAAAAATCAGGTCAATCATTAGATTAGATGATCTACAGAGGTATAATTGGGTCACTTCTGTATCTAACTGCCAGTAAACCTTAAATTATGTGTAGTGTATATCTATGTGGTAGATTTTAGTCTAATCCTCGAAAGTCACATCTCAAAGTTGTTAAGAGGATCTTACAATATCTAGCAGGTACTACTAACCAAAGTTTGTTCTATAAGAAAATCAAGATTTTAGGTTAGTAGGATATTATGATGCAGACTATGCAGGAGACAAAGTTGAACAAAAAAAATACAAGTGGTGAATATCTTGGAACTTGTCTAATATCTTGGGCAAGTAAGAAGCAAAACTCCATTGCAGTATTTCTTTGTTGAAGTTGAGTAAGTGTCTGCTCCATGTTGTTCACAACTATTATGGGTAGAATATCAATTAGAAGATTACTTGAAAATATACCAATATATTGTGACAACACTAGTGTAATCAATCTGTCTAAAAATCCCATATAGCTTTCAAAGGAAAAATATATTGAGATAAGATATCATTTCATTCATGATTATGTACAAAAAGGAATTTTTGATATAAAATTAGTAGACACAAAACAACAATGAGCTAATATCTTTACTAAGCCTTTGTTTGAAAATTATTTTGTTTGTATTAGGGAACATGCATGTAAATATGGTTAGTTTATTAGACTAATGATGTATGTCATATTGCTTCAAACAATGTCATCGTCTTATAGTCTTTCATTAATCTATTTGGACTAACGTGTGTTCAAGTGTACAGGCGAAAGAGGAAACATATTTACAAAGACAAAACTTTTCGGTTTTCTTTTGAAAAAAGTTCACTGCCATCTTTTCACTATGATTGAGAACAATTTTCAAAAATATTAAATGCAATTTGAATTGTTAATGTTTGTTTCCCTCTCATTTCAAAAACCTATACAAAGAAAAGGCAGGCAACTAGAGAAACTCTTTTGAAAATTTGAACTCTCTGAATCTCATATGTTTTTGTTTGCATTTGAGAATTCGATTCTTCAAAAGCTGTTTCTTTTCTCTTAAAAAGTTTAAATCTTTGTAAACAATGGCCCCCTAAGAAGAGCAAAAATTTTGGGGTTCCGGCCATCAACAACATTGAAGATGCTAAAAAGGTTTTTAGAAGATTGGTTCATCCCTGGGAAATGGGTGAACTTTCAAAGTCTGGTGGAAAAAGGTTTCACTGTCAAAGGCCTTATTGATCGTGTTGGTTGGACACCATTTTTGGAGAAGTTCAGCTCATGAAAATATGGTTCTTATGTCCTATTCTAGGGAACAACAAGACAAGACAGAGTCAGCATTCGGAAGCCAGTCAATGGAAGGGAAGTGATCATCTCGCCTAAGACTATTGCTATTGGGATTGGATGACCAAAAGAGGGTTTGGTCTTTGATAAAGATTGGGAGAAAGATATAACACAGGAGACGGTGGACAGTATGCTTTATGGAAAGCAACATCAAGAATTGTCTTATAAGAAGGCCTTGGTCGGCTTCTTGAAGACTGCAAACCTCATAATAGTTTTATGTTCAACATAGTAATGCCCAGATTGGGATTAAGAAACTATGTAAGCGACAAAGATAGATTTTTCATGTATAAAGTGATAATGAGTGAAAGCGTGAATTTGCCTAATGTCATCTTCTTCTAATGATTTCAAGTATTCAAGGACATATTTGACGCCAAAGAAAATAAGAACCATTTGCAGGTGCCACACAACTTAAAGGTTTGACCTTTTTCAACTTGCAAATAACTAACAACTTGCTTGAATATTCTCAAAAGCATATCAAAAGAAAGGTGAAGAAATAGGAACCATGATTTGTGGCTGGACAGACAGAAGAAGCTCAGTAGTAGCCAATAAATCTAGACTCCGGAGCAGCGTCTTAACAGACTCGGGGGAGAAACCTTAAGAGAAGCTAAAATCTTTTAAAACTAGCCAACACGACTCAAACTGCCTACCAAAACAAAATACCCACATCTACCATCTGACCCAAAACCCTCAGACCAATCAAAGAAACCCAAGAAACAACCATCATCTAACCCCAAACCTTTAGAACTTGATGTGAATGTTAGATTCTACCTTGGCTTCAGAGGATATAGAGTGTTGGAATGACAAAACCTGCAACAAAGTCTGGAGAGACAAAGTTGATGTTGAGACTCATGATCTTGATCCAGAAACGAAAAAGTTGGAGCTGGAAAGGCTCAATCTCCTTAAGCTCTAGAAGGAAGGTTTTTCAGGTATTAATCCTTTCTCTTATCAATTGGGACACCTTACCTAAAGAAGAAAAGCATGCTCTTGGAGTTCGTAGATAAGAGAACCAGTCTTCAAGACGTTCCCTCCATGACAGACTGTGGCTCCCAGTCCCAATAGTCTTATCTTTGAGCATCTGTCCATAGACCGAAAGATATATCCTCTTGTGCAAGCATCTAGAAAAGTAGAGAGGTTGCATCTGCTATCATGTCCTTCTTTACTCCTTTAGATTTACAACAAATGATGGATCTTTTATGTACCTTGAAGGTTATTCTTCCATGGGATCTATCTAAGCCTACAATGACTTTCCAGACTGAAGAAATCCAGTTGGAGGCTCCTGAAGAGAGTTTGAACTTTCCGGATTGGGAGCAATTAGACTATGGCCCTGAGCTGAGAATAAAGCTATCCACCTAAAGAGAAGAGATCAAATCAAGGCAAGCTTCATTTCGTAGAATCCAAAGGCTCAACACTCACATGCCTTTCATGTTGGGGTCACAAAACTCTTGGCTAGCTACTCCAAAGACTCGCTTTCAAATTGTTATTGATAAGCATGTTTTGTATCAGATGGTCAAATGCTACAAGGGCAAGGAATTGTTGATTAAAGATGATGAAGATGTTGAGTCTGCCAAATTTGTTAAAGCTTGACTTGATCGTCTATTCAAACATGAGCTTGAAGCTTTCAAACACAAGTCTGCACTCATAACTCTAGATCAATATTCCATGAAAAGGTTCTATAGGATGTCAGAATGCTGCTCTAGCTTGGAATCGAAGGAAAAGCCACCTGCGAATTCCTATCATCATGAATTTGGGCAGTACTATTAGACTTTGAACCATACTTGCTTCACTCAAGAAACTCCCTTCAACATAATCTACGCATGGAAAAGGGATTTCTATGTTGAGTCTAATCAAACATTCTCCTTTGTTGTGTCTTTGCCTTTCTCTAGATACTTTTTTCACACACCATGTAGATCCTATCATTGAAGAAGTTAAATTTGATGTTGAAGTTGCTTCTGACTCTATGGTTGTTCAAGTGTATGATCATCCAACCTCTCGTGCCTATGTTCATCTGCTTAAAGTGGAACTCGTCAAAACCAGAGAGGCACTTGCTCAAGCCTTAAAGGATCGTGCTCATGCTGAGAAGGAAACTCACAGATGGTCTTTGAATGGTGACGACTTCTACAAGAAAGCCATTGGGTGGAAACCTCCTCATCCTCCAACGCCACTTGGTAGCCCTGTTAATCTTTCTTCTAATTCTAAGGACTTTGCAGACGAGTTTCTTAGGAAGCTTGATGAATAAGTTGTCAAACAAAAGGTGAAGAAAAAGTAAAAGGTTGAAGCTCGACATCCTAAGGAGTGACAAAGTATGAAGAAAGCATCAATTCAGGAGGAGCTCTTTGGTTATTTCTACCCTAAACATTATATTTTTTTTCTTAAAACACATCTTCTTGGTGTGAAAATATTGATATGAATAAAATGAGATGTTTTTTTTTTTTTTTGTATTTGTTCATACTTTACCTCAAAGTCTTATGATGCTTTATGATCTATTTATCGCATATATCTTTTGCATTTTATAAGACTAACTAATGTTTTAAATGATATATCTTATAAGTATGTCTTCATCTTTCAAATTTGTGTTTGTTTAACATCATCAAAAAGGGAGAGATTGTTAAGTCAAAAGACACTTATGTCTTAAGAAAAATCAGGGCACTTAATTATTTTTATTGGATGTAAACAAATACAAAAGTTAAAATTTGCTTTTTATGCGAAATCTATGTCTAATGTTTCATATCGGATGCTTTTCAGAACATGCCTTGAGAAGTCTGCGTCTGATATTTCAGACAATAGGCAGATAGAGTCATGATCTGATAAGACATTTAAGATTGTGCCTGATATCTCTTTTACAGAAACATTCTCCTAGGATCTGCTAAATCCTATGAAAAATAAATGAAGTCAAAGTTTGAAAGTCCTTAATCGCCATCAAAAGAAGAGATCTATTGCATAAGTTTTGCTTTGACATAAAGAAAGTGACTACCTACTGCAATACTGAACGTGCAATCTTCAAAGATTGAACTCTCTAAATGAGGAAAGGACATGCACTTAATGCAAGCATTAAATGCCCCCAACGACCACATTAATCGAACAAAGATCAAGTGAAGAAATTTGTCTGCTGCGAGACAACAAACACCTGAAGATGAGGCCTATGTAAACCAGAATCTTTGAAGATTTGAAGAAACAATCTTGTGCAAAAAACATTCATTATTCTTTCTTCACAAAGCTTTATGTATATTCTTGTAAAGTTAGATAAAGCTCTCAAAACACCTTATCATATTGAGAGAAAAGGACTATATATTGATCATATATCCATTTGTAAGACGATTCTAGATTTAGTCTCTATGCAAACTCAAACTACAAATCTCTTAAGATTTTATTTAGAGCCAGAAGTGGTTTGGTAGGACAATAAATGCTAGGTTTTTAATCAAGCTTGGGCTAGAGCTAGAGGTGGTCGTGACACAATACTTGTAATTTATGAGAAATAGTGAAACTTAGTGTTTTATCAAGAACTGGATGTAGTCTCAGTGGAAGAGATGAACTAGTATAACTCTCTGTGTATGATATTTTACATGTTTCCTTGCTGCTATCAACTGACCCCAAGGTCTAAATTTGCTTTTAGACATTGGAAAACATCTTGTGCTTAACGTGTTTGTTTTTCATCATTGATTGTTTTTTTTCAAACAATTTGTTATCTATTTTTGCAAAGTTTCTTCCTCAGACAAAATACTTTGCTTGATTGCAAAAATGTTTTAAAAATCTCTAAAATCACAATTCAATCTTCCTTGTGATATTTGTCTTTACAATTTTTGAGGGACAAATCAGGATGAAAATACTTGTGTCTTATCAAACCCAAGATTTTGATGGTCAACTTTTTAATCCAAACTCAACCCGATTAAAATCAAATAACATAAGGGATAAGATCAAGTCAAATCAACTTATTGGTTATATGTGAGTGTGTGTGTGTGTGTGTGTGTGTGTGTGTGTGTGAAGATAAATAATGTGAATAAATAAACATTACACACATTACTATTTATAAGACTCAATTATCTAATTTACTAGGGTTTGAGAGTTGTTGTAGCATTACCAACATTGTTCTCGTCTTATCAAACCCAAGATTTTGATGGTCAACTTTTTAATCCAAACTCAACCCAATTAAAATCAAATAACATAAGGGATAAGATCAAGTCAAATCAACTTATTGGTTATATGTGAGTGTGTGTGTGTGTGTGTGTGTGTGTGAGTCAAATCAACTTTGTTTGTGTGTGTGTGTGAAGATAAATAATGTGAATAAATAAACATTACACACGTTACTATTTATAAGACTCGATTATCTAATTTACTAGGGTTTGAGAGCTGTTGTAGCATTACCAACATTGTTCTCGTCTTATCAAACCCAAGATTTTGATGGTCAACTTTTTAATCCAAACTCAACCCGATTAAAATCAAATAACATAAGGGATAAGATCAAGTCAAATCAACTTATTGGTTATATGTGAGTGTGTGTGTGTGAGTCAAATCAACTTTGTTTGTGTGTGTGTGTGTGAAGATAAATAATGTGAATAAATAAACATTACACACGTTACTATTTATAAGACTCGATTATCTAATTTACTAGGGTTTGAGAGCTGTTGTAGCATTACCAACATTGTTCTCTTCCATGAAACTGATAGTTGAATTCATGAGAAGCAAGGTAAAGATACCCACAAAGTCCAGCCCATCAGGAGCTTCCCCTGCACAAATTTATAAGAAACAAGTTCACATAATCAACCAACAAACTCACAAAGTTGCATATTCAGGACTATGTTGATCTATTTCATAATTCAATGGTGTAAACAAGAGGTACCTAAGTTGTATTAGTGTATCCATAATTTTAAGTAAGCAAATCAGCAGGATACTCACAGGACATGTCTTTATAAGCAACAAAAGCATAATGATATTGGATGAGTATGAACTATGAAGGGGGTTATTTCCCTATTTTGAAGCACCATTGCTTCATAGACATTTACAAAATAGAACAGAACAAGGCTATAATCATAAGCACTTGCAATGAAAAGCGGCAAGCCAGTGTCAGAACCACTAGACTCAATTATTGAATTGGATTCTAATCCCAAACTCTCTGATATTCCTTCAAGAACCTTCCTTGCCACACCTCTGATTTTTTGGCTATAATCATAGGCAACCTCCCTGCAGTAGAAGCAGCTGTGTAAGGCCTAGAAACAGTGTAAAAATGTTGAGTTCATTGATTGAACTTGCTTTCCTGTAACTTGGTGGTTTGTGGGGGAAGTTGAATTCAAGAAATGTGATGACCTTGACATAATCTTTCTAATAATGAACATTCTTTGCTTCAGGATAGAAGCTGGTGCCATACCTGATAGGTGTAAAAGGGCCTTTGTCACTAAACTCCTTTTCTTCCACCGCCAAATGAACAACAGTTTCATTTATCAGAACTAGAGAACTATAGATCCTAAGCTGCAAGACTTCAAGAGAAGATTATGGAGATGGAGTCTAACATAGTTTTTAAACATAAGACTTGAAACAAAAATTAACGGTGGTAAAAATTAACTTGTAAGAAGCAGAAGAAGAATGTGAATATGTAAGAAGAGCAAATCAGAAGCTACAAATTACCATTAAGGATTGATGCAGAAGAATGCAGTTCTTTAAAGAAGCTAAATGGAGATTTGAAGCAGCCTTAAGTTGAAGCTAGAGGGATATTACTCCCATATGGAAGCCAGGTTGAGGGAATCAAATGAAAGATTTGCCAAGTGCTGTAAAGGAGTGGAAGTGTTGCAAAAGAAATTAGAAAAAATTGTCTTGGGAGACTTTGTTTTACATATTCAAATTTGACATAAGGTATTATTGTTTTGTGCATTTATAAATGCAATAGTTGTTTAGATATTTTTATTTGTTAAGATTAATCTTTTATTTGTTTTTTCCTTCGTGTAATTTCCACAAGAGTCCATATTGTTTTCAAGAGTGTTCAAAAAAGTGTGGCTAGAAAAAAGTGTTGGTAGCATTTCTCTTGTATCTAGAAAAGATTAGTGCAATAGTTTGTAGGATATTGAGTTTTGAAGGTCAGGTTTGAAATAGGGTTATCAAAGTGTCAAGTTGGACTAAGTTTACTGCACATTCTGAGTGAGAATTTCATTCATCAGTGTAATTCTAGAGTTCAACAATGCTGCATTGTGAACAAGAAGAAAAACAAATAAATAAAAAAACTAAGTACCCCATTGCCGTTGTCAGGACTCTCCCTCAAGAAAAACAAATCAAAGATAGTATCAAATCTAATTGCATCTGCATTGTTTTGTCAGATCTTTAACAATTGCCAAAATTAAACCTCCTATGCATCACTTGGAGTTGGAGCAAAATAAACCCAACATAGCACCTAAGCTACGACTATAAAGCTGCAAGGAGGCTGTACTTTTCTATAAAATGTTGTGGCATAGCCTGAAATAGAAGTACATACATATAAAAAATGACATAAGGATAAAAGTTTTCATATGTTAAAACACGAACATATGGTTATACTTGTTAGGGATTGAAATCAAAGATATATACAGCCAACCTGGTCAATATTCAAACTGAAAGCAGTTATACAGACTGAAATAATGGTGATTAAGTAAACAGGGTGCCTTCAATTACTCATGAAAGATCTAGTGATGAGGTTGAGTAGCATATACTCACTTTGTTAGTCATTGTCATTCTTCTTCAAGTCAATTAATATGATTGTCATTCTCAGTTCTCATGCAATTAAAAATTTCATAAACTCACTTTGATAGTCATTATCATTCTACTTCAAGTCACAGTTAATATGATTGTCATTCTCAGTTCTGATGCAATTAAAATTTTAGTTGAACATGGCATCAAGTTTCATATCAGGGGTAGCACTCACACCCATGTCTTTTAAGATATCAAATTGACAAGGATTTTATGAAGGCAGTTACCTCAAAATAAAATTAATATAATGGTTTGGGATATTATCATTCAGTCAGACAAGAGGTAAAATTTCCCACATGGCAAAAGTATATCTCAAGCATTAAAATCTTAGATTCTGCATAAAGAATGAGTTTATTAAGTTGAAGCAGTTTTATTGGACAAAATGAATTTATCTTTTTTTATCAGACAGAACAAGTCAATCAAGTTACTTACACTCCTATGATTTCATGAAGATAATAGTTGCTGTAGTAAATAGTGCCTCTTTTCCTATAGACAATATCTCCATATGCCTACAACATGACAAACAACTAATCAGAAAATGGTCAACATACTAAGCAGAAGGAACACACAGGTCTCAACCCCCCCTCCCCAACAAAAAGGAATCAGAGGATCAGTTCAAAGCTTTGATATACTCAATGAGCATGGGAGGAAACTCAAACTAAAGTGGTTTCATATACTATTAGCAATTGCAAATTTGCAATCATTCTTTGTAAGTAAATAAGTATGATCAATAGACATAATATCCTAAATCATACAAAGAAAAAGTAAGCAAGGATTGTGTAAATTAAAATCCTCATAAATGGTCCCCTTACTCATCTGTGCTTCTCAAACTATCAAAAGCAGAGATAAAAGTCTGGCATGAATCAACAATAGCACTATCTCCCCATTGTTTATCACCAGCATTTCCTTTTGACAATATCGACAAGTGAGCTGAAAGCCAGTAAAAACCAATTTCAAAAAAAGAACTAGAACCCATTTTTTATAAAGAAAAAACTAGTTTAGAAGCTTCTCATAAATTCTCAAGGAGTGTGAACTAATACTTTAGCTTCCCAACTACTAAATTGACTGGTTTCAGAAAAAAAAATGGATGGAAAAACCTCTAGTTAGTCTCTCTATCCCATGAGATAAATAGATATCAAAGTGATCATTATCCGACCTCTGGGATTAAGGAAGCTCTTTAGTCTATTATGCAAGGGGTTTGTCCATCTTTAGTTGTGATGATCTTTTTCTTGTCATCTTCGTTTCTTCTTAAGGAGGATTAGGCAGTTAAATATATAGGAGAATGTAAGAGGGGAGAAACTTCATTCTATCTTGTATCAATTTGTAGATTGAGCTTTGCTCTTTGTGAAAGGACAAATGCTTGGAGAAGAAATCTCTACTAATTTCTGTCCAATCTCACTCTATCAATAAAACCTTTCTTTTCCCTACTACTATTCTTGGTTTGTATCACAATCATCAATTCTGCTTCGTATTCCTTTTCTCTACAATATCTTTTGTTCAAATCAATATATATTGTGCATTGATTTGTTGAATAAAAACAAGTACCTGAAAACCATGAGCCAGAAGGAATTGAACTACATCTACACCAATTTTTTTTTATTAAGCTCTTAGTACCAGTTTTATTTGAAAAGCACTTCAAAGCCCCATCAAATGTTGCATCCTCAGTATGACCATTTGTAGAGTTAAGAAACCAAGCCATGTTTAATTTTAAGAGAAGTAAACATAAATGCAATTCCCAAAGTTTAAAAGATAAGCATTATGCATGAATCTAAACATTCATGTATCCTAGACTTTCAATACAACAATTCTCAAATATCTAAGATTCGTTTCCAACAGTTACTAAAGAATATAACACTCATAAAAATCATACACAATTTTAACCCCACAACAGTACCCACAACATTCAGAGCACAATTAATCAGTAAATTGAGTCATGAATCACCACAAACGAGGCATACCCAAAACGCAGAAATGAACCCAAAACATATTCAACCCTCCAATAAATATAATAACAGCAAAAAATTTAAACACTCTCTCCCCTTTTATTGAGCACGACAACCCCACTCCTACCCAACCCCCGACCAAGCTCTCCCTGTCTTCCCCCGTCCCAACAGATTGTCCCACAAAAACCCATATGATCATATACACACACACACACACACACACACAAAACTGAGAAGGAAGAATGTGATAAAGGTTGGCAACGGCGAAGACAGGGTCATGCTCATGGGTGAAAATTATAACAGAAAAAAATGAATTACACCTTAAGGTCAGTAATATGGGTACTTATGTCACGATGAGGAATCATAGACGGCGGCGTTACACATGGGAGTAAGGACCTCGGTGAAAATGATAGGAACACTTCAAAACAACCAAGAGGGGGGTGAATTGGTTGAACCTTGGTAAATTAAAATTTTCAATTCAGAGTTTCCACAGGATCTTTATCACTTTAAAAACATTTTTGAAACCAAGAATCTTGTATTCAATCAAATTCCTCTGTCAAGAAATCAATAAGCAATTTAAAACTTTCTGTGCAATGTAACTTGATTCACAACCAAAGCAATTTAGAGATGAAGAGAAAGGAATAAAGATCAGCCACAAATTTTATACTGGTTCACTT
>PYAF01002033.1:47441-70808 GCA_007407185.1 Glycine tomentella | reverse complement strand
AGGTTCTGACCACTTTCTCAGTTGGGTCGGAGGTGTTTAGATGAACGATGAAGGAAATACAAAGCTCAAACGCTTATCAATGGAGGTTCTCTCTCTCGCTCTCCTCTTTTCTCTTTCTCTCTCAGCCCTAAGTGGCTTCTTATAAAAGCAAACCGTCGATCCCACGCACCTCGCGCCACTTCTCCACGCGACGCGCGCCATTCTTTCTGGCCTTCCACGCGACTCGCGTGGATTTTCACGTGACTCGCGCCATACTCTCGGCCAGATCACGCGACTCGCGTGACATCCCAAGTGGGTCACGCCATATGCCAGAAAACCCAAAACTTGCATTTCAAACAGCTTTCAACAGATTCTAAAGCCTAATTATATTCCCTAAACTTAAATACTAACCCCAAAGCTTAATCCAAGCTTAAACTAGGCTTAAACTCATGGTTAAGATTCCAGGTATTACAACAGAGCCCAAAGTAAGATTCAAATGTGTTCTAAACAAATGAAAATCATATTTGCACATAACAAACATGATTTAAATGCAGAAGGCACAACAATTATTTTGTTGAATCTTTCAGCCATATGGCCCAACTGGTTTTGTAGTTTCTGAGAGCGAAAGCATTGGTAGGCAGCGTTGTGAGGTTATATGTCAGAATAATTGCTCTCGTGATGCTTATGTGAGTGTATGTATGTGAGAGTGTAGGTATTTGAGTTAAAATTCATCAAATTCTAGTTACATCAACCAAACTCCAAAAGAAAAATGAGGAGAAGATCAACACAATTGATGACGCAATTGACTACAAACAAAATTGGAGGAAGTGAAACCCTAATCAAACCTGGATGTTGAAATCTCTGTCAAAGAAGACATCGTGCGATTCAAAATCAACAGAGGAGAGAGTAGGGAGAATCAAATGCCCCTACAATCAACAATGAAGACAACAGTGGGCAAATCGAACTCTGAGAAGAACTTGATGTTTGCGCAATGAACTTCGCACAATTTTGACTCGAATGCAAATCCGAGAATTTCATAATGCACAAATTTGAGATCGTGAGAAAGCACAAATCCGAGAGCGCAAGAATGTAAAGCCAACTAAAATGCGAGATCTCAACCCTAACGAGATTGCAAATATGAAAATAACTTGTTTCTTTTATTTTAATTTTTTTTAATTTTATTTCTTTTAATTAGCAATTACTTTTACTTATTTTGTTTTATTTTATTTTCAATTAGTGTCGTATTAATTTGGTCACACAAACACAAAGCGTTAAATGTGGCAGTCATAAAAGTGTCATTGACACAATCAATGCAGCCTTGAAAAAAATAAAAAACTAAAATAAAAGGAGAGCATATATAGGCTATCAATGTGACAGTCATAGACGCAGCAAGAATTAAGGTTTTTGACGGTTTTTTGAAACAGTCACCAAAACTCCGTCACTAAACACCATTTTTTTTGTAGTGAATCCTGCCTTTTATTAATGTTATACATTATAGATATGATGCAATATGAAATGTTCCATGTGCCAACTCTATCAATAGATGAGGTTAGAATAACGACAGAAAATTGACCAGATTTACAGCTTCAATAAGCATTTGAACTTTAAACAGCGATTTGGGACTATAATTATCAGTTATGAATAGTGGTGCGTAACACTTATTAGCTTTGAAAACAAATGGAAAGTGAGATTATTGTAATAATTTTTTTCATAATAAAGAGTTATTCAAACTTTTATTTAATATTCAACTAATTTCTCTGATATTAATGTAGCCCATTTCAAAGTAAAATAATATCTTCAATTATAACTTATTTTTAAGCCGGAGATCAAACCACCAGGCGACAAAATTATTGCTATTTTAAATATTATAATAATACGAACTATATAATTATACTATTATTTAAAACAAAAGATCCCAAAATTAAAGAAATTCATGATAAATAATAAATCACAATTTTACTCATGCGCTCATCACAATCAAAAGCAATTAGAATATAAAATAAAATATGAAATAACAGATGATGGAGAAATTAATAGAAAAAGGACACAACAATTAGATAAAAATTACAAAATGTAAGAGAGTTACAAGTATTCGAGGATCATATTTTAATGACCTTAAGTGAGTCCCTTTACCTCTATTTTTATTATTTCCTATATTGTTCTCTTGTGATATAAATTCCAACTTATTATCATAGAAATATTGAACAACAAATTAGGGAAAGAAGGAAAGGAATCAGCTACCACAAACCAAGTATTTAAAGATGGACAACTTAGCACTCGATCTCTAAATCAGGCAAAAGTATCCTTATGATACATTTCAGAGCACCTCTAAAGAGTATGTAATCAGTGTGATAGAAGATAAAACGTACGAAGCACCTGCTTGGCAGTTAGTCGAGTTTACGGTCTGGTTCTAACATTTCACCTAACAAATTTAAAAAATCTGCAAGCCCTCGAAAACTGGCTTGATCAACCACATGTTCTCATTCTGCGCTAAAATTAGAGTAAATTACACTGTCATTTTTGAGGAATTGTCAAATTTCTCTTTATATATCTCGGTTTTTTATTCCTACACTGAATCTTTTAACTGTTTGAAAAATATTACAGTATTATCCCTTATATATTATTGTAACTTCCTTAATTGCTTAAAAATATTACATCATATACTCTCTTAAGGGAAGTTGTTGTAAACGTAAAAACAACAGTGGAGTGTGTGCGATCTCAACAAATCATAGGGTGTTTGGTGTAATTTACTCTTACAATATAAGTTGGTGGAATAATAGAAGTTGATAGGAGTTAAACATTTTCCGCAAATATGAATCAAAAGAAGTCAGGAGAAAAAACTATTCGGATGAAAACCTCACAAGCATTAGTCTTTGTCATCATTGCTCAATGAAAAGTGAAAAGCAGCATATAATGAAAGTGTGCAAGCACTAATATAAAAATCAGGTAAAGCATGAATGTTATGCATGCTTATCACTATTACAAAAAGCACATTCTACGTCAGTTGTTTAAGCCTTTCTAAGACGGTTGTACAATTATCTTTGTACTGAGCGTCGTTGAAAGTCATAACTTTCTAAGACGGTTAAACGACCGTCTTTGTATCTTTCACTTTCTAAGACGATTCATCAGAGGAACCGTCTTAGAAGATGATTTTTTTTTTAAGAAAAACTTATTTCTAAGACAGTTCTTCAGGGAATCGTCTTAGAATGTTCACATTCTAAGATGATTTTCCTTAGAACCGTCTTAGTTAAAAGTTTTTTTTTTAAAAAAAATAAATTTAAACTAAGACGATTTTTCCAAATAACCGTCTTAGTTTAAATTTATTTAATTTTTTTTACAAACAATAATGGGTTAGATATTGATCAAAATAGAAACCACATGTAATTTGAACAAAAATAATTCAAAACTCTGAAAAAATCACTAATTAGACAATTTAAAATTCAATGTTAAGATAATTAATTAAACTAAATTAATGTAGTTTAAATAATAAAACTAAAATAAATAAAAGTCATTTTAATTCATCATTGAATAATAATAAGACTAAAATAACAAGAACAGGATGCTATGATTTGCATTAAAGAAAAACATGATGGTAAAAAAATCAATATGAAAATAAACTTAAAAACTTTATACCAATAAAATACATTCCTAAAGTCATCCAAGAAATATGCCATGAATTGATTTCAAATTGAAGATAACTTAAACATAACCAAAATACATTTGAAACCTTCCTGGAATTGAACGAAACTTAGAAATTGAGACATGACTATGCCATTATGCCTTGTTATATATCGAACAAAAACCCTAAAATCTAGTAGTGGGGCAATAGCAGGGGATGTACACCCTGATAAAACTGCAGAATATGTTCTCCAATAAATTTGCAAAATCAGTTTAAAGGGTTTATTTTAAAACCACAACCATATGTTACAACAATAGCAAAATGTTGATACCACTTTGTTTATTATCACTTTCAATTTCTTCATAATTAACACCAATTCTGTCCACACACAAAAAAAATCAAAATAGAGGGAAAAATAGAACTTACCCTGATGTCAAAGAACCACTTTTACCACACAAAGCAACAGCCTTACTGATGCTATTTGCAACTTTAACTAGTATCCCTAGTCTCTTCAAATGGTATCTAGTCACGGCAGCTCTAACAGGCTTCCCTGGTTCAGTAAACTGAAGATGTTCAAATTAATTAGTAATGTTATCAACAAGACAACAAGTACCTTGCGAATAAATTTAATGTATACAAGGGAGAGAATAAATATGAAGGATACAAGCATCAATATCAACGCTTTCTTCCACGACTGCCCACTGTGGGGGGAAGAAGAAAACAAAAGGCTAAATCTAAAAGTGAAGATAAGAAGATTGGAACAGTTAGAATGGCATTTACAAATGCCAATAACATCTGACAGATGAGAAAATTCCACTTACTTTAACAGAGTTGCCAACAAGATTTGTTATTATTTGTCTAAATCTCCCAGGATCTCCCATGACAATATCCGAAACTTTGTCAGAAACAAACACAACTAGCTTTACTTCCACAATTGACATTGAGTTCAGGTTAAGGTTCAGTATGAGCATTAGGAACATGAACATCGAGTGGTATAAGACACCAAAAGGGTGAAAAAGAGATGAGAGAACAGTATAAGTTTATCAATTAAAAAAATCGAATGGTAAAATTTTATAACTTAGACGAAGCAAAACAATGTGATGGCATTTGTAGTAGGTTAATCAACAATTAAACATACCTCTAAACCTTTGTGTCTAGATTTGTCAAAAAAAAAAAAAAAGAAAGAACATCATCAATTATGGATCGAAGATCAAATGGAACAACCTCCAGCTCTAACTTGCCAGCTTCAATTTTAGCACGGTCCAGCACCTCATTTATTAATGTTATCAGTGCCTTGCCACATGCTTGAGCAGTCTGAGCATAATCTCGTTGGGTTGAACTCAATTCTGTATCTAGAAGCAGAGCAAGCATTCCTACAGTAATTTCAAGTTAAATGATATCAACATCAATGGAAATGTTTAAGTTATGGGAGCATATGTCACATTTTTGTTAATAAGATAGAGAGGCAGATGTGCTTTACTCGAAAAAATAATTTCCTTTTTCTTTTACTAGTTGAGGTACATTATTAGTACATAAAATCTCTCACATGATGTGCTTTAATTATGATAGTATATATTGCTCATATCATCTCATGCTTATTCATATAACAAAGAATATCTTAATGATTCATTGGATATATAACTCACTAACTTTGACACCTGACATCTCTTGAATTACTCCCCTACCCTGTTCTGCTTCATTTCTTGTATCACTGCCAGTCTGTCGCCTAACAAGGTAAAGGATGAAGTACCTCACCTAGTAAAGGAAAATGAAAATATCCAATATCTATGGAGGGCAAGTACAATCATCTGAGAATTCGAGACACCTGTTTATATATTCTCAATAATAACAAAGCAAGATTCATTATTAATGCTTAATTATAGAAATCCATGAAACTGGATTACATTGATTTCTCTCTTTAGAATATTAGAAGATCCAAATAGTCCCATTTATTTCATTTTGTTCGTTTTCATGTGGGAGCTAATGGAGTTGGAGTAGCACAAATTATGAATTATCATCTCTGACATAGACATTAGTGATATATATTAAAATAGTACACCAAGATCCAATGATTTTACGTAATCTAATTTGTATATAATAAAATGATTAGAATCTGAGCATCCATGATCTATGCAGCAAGCCCACAACGCAATGCACAAACGTATACACCTATACAAAAGCCATAATAATAACAATAATAATTAAAAAAAATTGTAGTAATTATCCAATATGAACGCATTATTTAATTTTATCAATATTTCCGTATCCTTTATTGCATAATAATCCAAAAAAAAAAGTTGATGATTGAGGGGCTTAGGAAGTACAGCTTCACGTCTAACAAATTTTTCAAGAAAAATATCAAAAATGTTCTTTGCTTATGCACTCCGAGCAATGAAACTTCAGTGGAGAAATATCAAATATAAGGAATTAATTTTTTTTATAAGCTAAAGATTTCATTAATGATAAAAAAAACCTATATTTATCACTGGATGTGCCCAATTTAAGACACCAGTTCGTACAATTGATAAGCACACCAAAGAAATAGGAACGAAATCCAAAATTCCTCTGTTGATCTAGGAAATACAAAATGAGCAATTAAATTAAAGCACGATGATATTATTTATTTAAATAACTCCAAGATTATTTTAGTGTGATCTTCTGAGTGCAGTTGAAGCAACTCTGCATTCCTATCTTGACTCTATCCCCAGTTTTAAAGAAAAATGATATTATTTTGCTTCCGTCTCTAAAATACATGATGCAAGAAAAGACCCCTAAATTTAGATAATTGTGATCAGCAAGTAATCTTGGAAATAATGAACCATGATAACAATATGCCAGGAAAATTACCTGGGACTTGGCAACATCAGCTGATTCTGCTCAGACTTTCAATTCTTGCATTTCATGGAAATCATCTTTGACTTTGGCAATATGATTTCTAGCACTGTATAAAATGTAACCCACTAAAAAAAAGTATCACAAAGAATAGGAATGTCGTGGTAAGAGCTATCCAATTTGTCGGTGCCTTCTGATGGTACTTATTCAAAATTTGATGATAACCATCATCAGTTGACAAGTGAAAACATTAAAGCTCCTTACGGAAAGAGTACAGCAGCCAGAAGCACCTACCTACATATCATCTGATGTTTCCTGCATGGATCTCCAAAATCAAGCTTGCTTTCATGGGCAAGAGACATATCGCCTTCTTCATATTGGTTTCCATACATGATTAGGGGATTAGTATAGTTTGTAACATCATATACATTCACCAAAATTGCTTGGTTACCATCAAGTTGCCCAAGTAAATTCTTTGCAAGGGACTTAACATCAAAGGATCCTCCAACATATCTGATGTCAATTAGAAATTTATTCAATACATTAGGACACTAAGAAGCTTACGGTAAACATAAAGCCACAAGATTGAACCAAGGTTAAGAGGCTTGTCGATGTAAGCAACTACAAAACTAAAAGTTAAAACTATATTTTAGACAAGACAGGATGCAAACCACACAACACAAGCAAATTTATAGAAGAGGAATCAATGGTAAACTAGGAATAATAAACATTCAATTGGTTAACTATATTCAATTACCAAATCAACATAATCCCCAAAATCTTGACACCCATTTACATAAGTGCAGCACCGCATGCAGGAATTCAGAGGCAGGTTTTTTACTAGATTGCAAATTATGTCAACTACCCTGTATAGACAGGAAAAATGTCATTTTAAAAACAACTACCAAACAAGAGATAAATAGTATACATCATAAAATTAATCAAGGAAAATACATGCGCAAAAGACAACCATTCAAGTTGAATAATTTACCAAACCCTCTTTTCAACCTGCTCATCCATCAAACCAACATCATGAAATAGCAGAGAGTTGCTGATGTCCATCACAACAAAGCAAACACCCTTGAACCCCATCGTACAAGGTACATGAAGCACTTAGAAATATAAACTAAAGCATAGTAACAATATTAGCATAATTTACCTCCCATCGTACAAGGGCAGTGTTCTCTCCAACAACTCTTAAGACGTGCCCACGAGTTCCAGCTAGAATAAAAAAACCTTGAACCCCAGGAACTTGCACTGCCTGTTGTGCCTCAACTACCCCCCAGAAAAGAATAACCGACAAATTTATCAAAATAAAAAAATAAAAATAAGAAATGGGTCTCACCAATGCCACCTTCGCTAGGCCCCTAGTCCAGCGTCTTGACTTCCTCCACGACGGCAACCGCGTCTGGCTCTCCACCTTCCTCAAATTCGTCGGCTTCCTACTCATGCTCCTCCCCCCTCGCTGTCTCCTACCTCCGTAAAGGGAGCTCCAGTTCAAAGAGCTTCGATGTCGGAGGATTCGGCCACACGAAGTGTGGAGGGCTCATATGCATATGAATCAACCTTTCCTCATATATTTTCTTATTCTTATTCTTCAACAAAACTCACTAACTTTCCATAAGACCTAGGGTTTCACTTATACTCCCAAATCAAATTAGTGGACGGTTTGGAGTGTCCACATTCATAAATGAGGTGGGTGAGAGTCAGAGAGAGGGTTTGGAGATTGAAGGAAAGTGGGGGATGGAGAAAAGAGAGGGTTTGGAGATTGAATGAAAGTGAGGAATGGAGACAAAGAAGCAATTCAAATAAAAAGGAACGCGTATCCTTTGGTTTAAAGTCATAAAATGCCAACGACGGGTTTTATAAAAACGTACAAAACCGTCTTATAATTACAATATTCTAAGCAGTTTTCGAAAAACCGTCTTAGAAACTACTAAGACGGTTTTCACAAAATCGTCTTATATTTACTGTATATATTTACAAAAATGTCACCACCTTTCTTTCTAAGACGGTTTTCTATCAACCGATGTTAAATCAGTGTCGTAAAAAACTAGTTTTGTAGTGGTGTATGCAACATAAAGAAGGGGTATCTAAAAGAGTACCATCAAAATCTTAGGATTGTAATTAACTAGTTATCATCCTAAAATGGAAGAAGACCACACAATAAGACACAGAATATAAGAATAACATTGGCACTACATATCAATTTCTGGCCCATAGTTCCGGTTGAGCACCCTTGGACCCATATAATATGGACATCCAACAATTTTTTAGAATCTTACACCACCATACAAAACATGTGACATGTACAAAGTATCATGAGTAATTACAAAAGTTTGAGCATTAATGTTGAAACATTGGTATGCAATGCAATACAATGTGTTGTCAGCTTATCAGATGGCAAAGCATAAAAAAGGGTGTAAGGGTGTATGATCCATTTTATTTCTTATTTTGTTGACAATTATGATAACATCTTACATCGTGCTAAGTATGCATACCACATGTAGAGGCCAAACACCAAACCTTATCTCAAAGTTGCTCATCAAAATATCCCCATTGAGATGCAAGATGAGAATTAAGCCTTCCAACCTGATACACCAAAGAATGGCATGGGCTGCACTTTGCCACAAGAATTTTGCATCTTCCATTCTCCTAAAACCCTTAAAGCTAGTCAACATAAATTGATCCCAGGACCTAGGGTAAACCCAAAACTCCAAAAATTCCATATAGAGGATCCATAATTTAACGGCTTTGGAATAATGTAAGGGCAAATGATCAGTTAATTAGTAACAGATTATGTGTTAAGAGTAATATTAGTTTGTTAGAAATAAGCTCTATATATAGAGCATTCACATATTGTCGTTGTATCTTTTGTTATTTTCAATCAATATGAGTCTCTTCTATATTACTTTTCTTTACTTTGAACTCTATGATGTTTGGTCTTATCAAGTTGGAGTACCTTGCATCTCTTCTCAATTCTGTGATTTTTGAGTTCAGACCTTACATTTGCATATCAAGGAAAATATATTTTATGTGGCCTAACTTGCAAAGTGTCATTGACTTAAATTCTATTTAGCACTGCTCTCAAGTCAAAGTAAAATATTTATCCATAAGGATGAAAAGAGCTTTGGATTTCCAAATAGGTTTATCATGGTGGGAATTGAAAGATTTGAACAAAAACACACCAGAAGGATCAAGAGAACAAACCTTTTTATCTAGGCCAGAGGACTAAAGGACAAAATCAACAAGATCCAAAAATACTAATAGGATCTTCAATTCAAATTCCTAGTCAATGGTCCCAAACATGAGAATCATTATCTACCTCCTATGAAAGCAAAGACTAAGCTAGGCACTGTAACCTTGAGGAATAAATTTCCAGAGACTAGAATTAGAAGCACAGAATGTTGTAATAGCATCTCATGCATTCTAGTCTTTAGCCATACTCCAAATAAGCTGAAGCCATAGGGAATGAGGATCTAAAAAATGGCCAGGAAAGCAGCACTCAAGATCTGTCTACCACCAACAAAAGCACTATGAATCTCAAAAATAGTGTGCTCCAAAGGGTCTATAATATTTAACATTGATAGATCTGTCTTTCTTAGGTACCAAACTAAGAAGCACGGATTCGGACAGGGTGTTGGATGTGATGAAAATATAATGAACACTTATGCAAATAACCAAGAGGGGGGGTGAATTGGTTTTACCTCAGAGTTTTTAAAATTTCTTTCAAAATTGCTACAGCGGAAGACTTTCAAGAAGGATCTTATCTTTAAAAACAATTATGAAAGCAATTTTCTTCACCTTCTATTTCACAGATGCTTTCACTTTAATCAATCAACCCACTCATGTGTTGTTACCAAACTTGTGATAAAAACAAAAACTTAATACTTCAAGAACAATATGAAGAAATAGAAATATTCAAACACACAAGATTTATACTGATTCACCTCTCAACCCCGGAGGCTACATCCAGTTTCCTTCTAAACAAACATTGATTAGAGTTTCACTATAACAAATATAATATCTTTACAAGCTTACAAAGATCTCTTTTACCCTCCCTAGGTAAAATTCAAAATCTAAACCCATAGACTTTTCAAAAGATCTAGAACCAGAGATCCCTTCTCTGTTCTTCCCTCTAGAAACCTATCTAGAAAAGCTTTAAAGATTACAATTTGTTATAAGAACATACAACAGCAAATACAACACAAATATCAACCAATAACCAAGCTTATAATTCAAGAAAGATATCACCTCTTATTCCTCAGTGAAGTCAATAAAATGAATGATCAAACCAGACTGGGAATGTATGCATATGATCTTTCTTGATGACTTCTTTAATCAAAAAGCTTGAACAAATGCTTCACATCATGTAGACAATGACTAACATATCATGTAAAACTCCAGGACTACTAGAATCTTTTGATTTTCTAATCTCCCTCTTCCTTTGTGTTTAATGAACTCTTGAAAGTGATTCTCTCAGTGCTTGTACGAAAACTTCACAAAAGTATCTCTCTTTCAACTCAGTGAAAGTTGTTCTATTTATAAAAAAAATAGACTTAACTAACTGTAATCGATTATTTCATCAATGTAATCGATTATTTTAACCAGATAATCGATTAAAGTGTTCATCAGGATTCTGGAAAAAATGTCAAGAACAAAATAATCGATTAAGTCACCTCGTAATCGATTATTCTAGGTGACCTATGATTTCTGATACACAGAGATAATCGATTAATTTCCCAAATAATCAATTATCACAAACAATGTGAAAAAGTCAACCATGCATATTTAATCGATTAAAATAATCTGCTAATCGATTAAACTAGATGAAAATGCATTTGTGAATTATGCAGTGACTCAGATAATCGATTATCACAGAGCACGTCTGATTCTATGATAGACTCATTTAATCGATTACAAATCAATGGTAATCGATTAAAACAGTGAAAAACAGTTTTTCTAAGTATCTAATTGTCTTTATGACTTAACATCTAAATGCCTATTACCTTATGTTTAAACATGACTTAATGTATGTATGAATGCATAAATCAATCAAGATTTAGTGAGGATTATGAGGCTTTAACCACTTGAACCAAACTTAAGCAAGAAATTACGAATGCCATCAATTGAGTGGGCATGTAAAATATCAAAACTTGCATTCTTTTCATTCTTTTTTATTCCAAGTCTTCATCTTCCTCATAGCTAATAATCTCCCTTTTTTTTTATTTGAGGATGTCAAATACTTAATTGATGGAACATGCCTTTTAGGAAGAGATGCTTAATCCTGAAAATTTTTCAGCTTTTGCAAAGACCAAGTATTATATCCAAAACTTGATTTTTGCTTAAACAAATTCATCATTCATAACATTCAGACAATCAATTCATCATTATTTGCTCATTCATTCATAGCTCCCCCTGAATTAAACATTCATTCTTATTTCCTTCAAATATTCCATCATTATTCATCATCTACTCCCCCTAGTTGGCATACCAAATAAAAAAAATAATAGAAGTAGATAAGAATAAAAGAGGAAATAGGTGAAATTCATTAATCATTGGAGGGAAAATACAGAGCATATGAATAAGCAAACAATAACAAAAATTAAACAAACATAACAAAACACAAAATGAAACAAACTAAGACTAGAACTAATCCATATCTCTAGCTTCATCCCTAAAGATCTTAGATTCTATGTTCTTCATCCTAGTCTTCAATTCTTCCAAGGATGAGTTTTCAATTCATCCATTTGTCCATGATGGAGTGAGAACAATGCATCCATCTTTTGAATCATCAAAGATTCAAAGTGAGAGTAGTGTGGTTCAAATGGTGCAGGCTCATCTTGAGCTTCCTCAGCTGCTCCCAATTGATTTCCTTCTTCATCACCTCCTTCCCCTTCTTCCTCAGCCAATGGCACAGGTTGGCCTACCATTTGCCAACCATAAGGAGTCTTCACCATGCCAAGCTTTGTGAGGTGCTTCTCCTTGATTTGGCTGTTGCTAAAGTTGGTATGATCCATGACCTCATTTGACACATCCACTTGAAAGTAGTCAATGAATCTAGAAACCAAAACAGCATAGGGAAAAGGATAGTTTACCAATCTCTTAGATTTCTGCATAATTTCTTGGATAATCAAAATTCAGTTCAGCTTAATCCCTTTCTTCAAGCCATAGACAACTTGAAGATCATCATCTGTAGCTTGAGCGTGATTGGTAGACCTTGGTGTGAGGATGTAGGTGATCATGTAATGTAATAGTCTGTCCTCATGTGTCATAGGACCAGTGCTCAGCCTCAATCTCAGGTTCATGTGAGGGTCAATGAGCATGCTTTGATATGCCTCCATTTTGTTGTAACCTTCAGCTTCTTCTTCAAATCTTCTTTCTCCATCAAAGGAGATGCCAGCAACCTCGTTCCAAATTTCAGGAGTGATCTCCATTGCAACACCATTGACTTGGGTGAGTATTGTTCCATGCATGGATGTCTTGGAATACGTATAGAAGACTTTGACAAGGTTAGGATAAAATGTGCCTTTCATTTCTACAAATTTAGTTAGGCCTTGTTGCTCTAACAATTGTGGAAATTGAAAACCTTGTTGGGTAAACCAAGCAAGACTTAGGAATTTGGGTGGACAAAGGAGTTTTGTAGCATTGAACTGTAGATAGTTCATTTTATCAGCTTCATTGGAAAACCAATGATCAAGCCTATTTGTAATAGGGTTAGAAGGCTGGGCTTGTGCCTTTCTTTTGGATGTTTTGACCTTTTTGGAAGTAGACATGGTGAGGGTACGAGTTTGAAGATTAAAGATGAAAAGAACAAAGAGAA
Source organism: Glycine tomentella (assembly GCA_007407185.1). Taxonomy (NCBI): domain Eukaryota; kingdom Viridiplantae; phylum Streptophyta; class Magnoliopsida; order Fabales; family Fabaceae; genus Glycine; species Glycine tomentella. Next base: position 57,555 of record PYAF01002033.1, on the reverse strand, counting down.
TAAGAGAATTTCAGAGAGAATTAGAAAACAGAGTTTGAGGTGTGAGATTCTATTTTCACAAATTTACTATTTATAGGCAATTTGAGATATGTAGGCAGTTGACAATATAAAAATATAGCTGTTGTGGCCTTAATCACTCACATAATAGCTTTGATTGCATCAAATCGTGTTTAATAGCAGTTGGGCAGTTTAAAAAACTGTCAGATTCTATAGTAACCACTGAAACAATCGATTATTTCGTTTATGTAATCGATTATTTCACTTAAAATATCACAATTCAGAAATGATGTAATCGATTAAAATCTTATGTAATCGATTATATCAAAGCAGGTGGCATGTAGAAGAAGAAGTGTAATCGATTATAATCTGATTTAATCGATTAACACAGAGTGAGATGGAAATCTCAAACAAGCAGGATCAGAATAATCGTCTGTTCTGGTTATAACCCATACCATACAATTAAGTCATAGGACCCTTTCAACCATGTAATCAATTAAATGGTCGATTTAATCGATTATTCCAGAGTGAACATGAATTTTCTGGAACACGAATTGAGAATAATCGATTAATTTGATGAAGTAATCGATTACAATAGCTTTGGCTTGTTTTTTAAAAGAACAGAGAACGCACAAATAATCGATTAAAGCTTTATGGTAATCGATTATTTCAGCTTTTATACACCAAATGAAAATTTTATGCAGCAAACAATATGTAAATTTCAAATCAATTTGAGTTGCTATTATTCATGCAATGTCTAAATCATTCATAATCAAAGAAAGTAAACATAGGAATGCCACTCAACATGTACTAGATTCATCCAAAATTCCAAGCATATTTCTTAATGTAAAGAACCTATCCCTATCCAAAGGTTTAGTAAAGATATCAGCCAATTGATTCTTACTATTAACAAACTCAATTTTAATGTTACCTTTTTGTACATGATCTCTGATGAAATGATGCCTTATTTCTATATGCTTTGTCCTTGAATGCATGATTGGATTCTTGGAGATATTTATAGCACTTGTATTGTCACATAAAAGTGGAATTTGTTGAAGTTCTACACCTAAATCTTGGAGTTGTTGCTTCAACCATAAACTTTGAGCACAACAACTTCCAGCTGATATATACTCAGCTTCAGCTGTTGACAAGGCTACACAAGATTGTTTTTTGCAATGGCAAGAAATTAAAGAGCTTCCTAATAGATGACAAGTACCACTTGTGCTATTTCTATCCAGCTTGCATCCTGCAAAATCAGAGTCAGAGTAACCAATTAAATTGATAGTTGTACCTTTTGGATACCAAAGTCCCACTTTTGGTGTAGACTTTAGATACTTGAAGATTCTTTTCACCGCTGTTTGATGAGATTCTTTAGGATTAGCTTGATATCTAGCACATAAGCAAACACTTAACATAATGTCAGGTCTACTTGCTGTAAGATAAAGCAATGATCCTATCATTCCTCTATACTTTGACTCATCACCACTTTTTCCTCTTTCATCTGAATCTAGGTAGGTGGAAGTTCCCATATGAGTTGTTGCAGCTTTACAACTTTCCATATCAAACTTCTTTAGCATTTCCATACAATACTTTGATTAGCTTAGGAAGGTTCCATTCTTCATTTGTTTGACTTGAAATCCAAGAAAGAATGTAAGCTCTCCCATCATAGACATTTCAAATTCATTCTGCATACTGGCTGCAAATTCTTTACACGAGGAGTGATTAGTAGAACAAAAAATAATATCATCAACATAGATTTGTACCATAAGTATATCTTTGTTTTTCCTTTTGATGAACAGAATTTTATCCACTTCTCCTCTTGTGAATGATTGATCAAGCAAAAACTTACTTAACCTTTCATACCAAGATCTTGGAGCTTGTTTCAATCCATATAATGTTTTTCTTAATCTGTACACAGGTTAGGAGATTGATGATCTACAAAATCAGGAGGTTGTTCAACATATATGTCTTCATCAATATAACTGTTAAGAAATGCACTTTTCACATCCATTTGAAAAAATTTAAAGTTCATCATACATGCATATGCAAGGAGTAGTCTAATGGCCTCTAGCCTAGCAATTGGAGCATAAGTTCCATCATAATCAATGTCTTCCTCTTGGTTGTAATCTTTTGCAACCAATCTAGCTTTGTTTCTTATTATGATGCCACTTTCATCCAGCTTGTTCCTAAAAACCCATTTTGTGCCAATAGGTATGTGAGAGGTAGGTCTAGGTACTAATTCCCAAACATTATTTCTTTTGAACTGATTTAATTTCTCATGCATAGCAATTAACCAATGTTCATTTAATAAGGCTTGTTCAATGTTATTAGGTTCAATTTGTGATACAAAAGCCATAGTGCAACAAAGATTTCTTAAGGAAGATCTAGTTGATACTCCCTTTGACACATCACCAATTATGTTGTCCAATGATAAGTCTCTTATGGTTCTCCAATCTTTGTGTCTTGGTGTGGCTGCTTCTTGATTTGTATCTTTAAATGCTTCTTCTTCTTCCAGCTTTCTAGCTTCTATGTGCTGCTGTCTTTCTTCTTTGTTTTCTGCATCATTATCACTCAAAACTTCTTCTTGAGAAGGGTTTGTTTCTTCACATACAATATGTACAGACTCTTCAATACACAAAGTTCTCTTGTTAAAGACCCTATAAAACTTACTTTGCAAGGAATAGCCAAGAAAGATAGCATCATCAGTTTTTGAGTCAAATTTACCAAGATTATCTTTGCCATTGTTTAAAACAAAGCATTTACAACCAAATGCCTTAAAGTGAGAGATATTTGGTTTCCTCCCTTTATAGATTTCATAAGGATTTTTCTTTAAAATAGGCCTTATGAGAATGCTATTAAGTGTATAACAAACTGTACTCACAGTATCTGCCCAAAAATGCTTAAGTAATTTTGTTTCATTTAAAAGGGTCCTTGCTCCTTCTTCAAGTGATATGTTTTTCCTCTCCACAACACCATTTTGTTTCTTGGAGCTGAAAAATTGTGCTTAATTCCAAAACTTCACAGAACTTTTTGAAATGTTCATTTTGGAATTCACCACCATGGTCACTTCTAATTGAAAACAATATTACAGCCCTTTTCATTTTGAATAACCTTGGCAAGTTTCTTAAAAGCTGAGAATGCTTGGCTTTTGGATCTTAAAAACAATGTCCAAGTGTATCTAGAGTAATCATCAACTATGACAAGTCCATAATAGTTTCCTCCTAAGCTCATGGTTCTTGAAGGACCAAATAAATCCATGTGAAGCAATTCAAGAGGTCTAGAAGTACAAATCATATTCTTACTTTGAAAAGAGTTTTTAGTTTGTTTCCCTCTTTGACAAGCTTCACAAACTTTGTCCTTTTCAAAATTAAGCTTAGGTAGACCAATTACTAAGTCTTTCCTAATTAACTTGTTGAGATGATGCATGTTTATATGAGATGTTCTTCTATGTCAAAGCCATGTTTCATTCACTTTACTTATCAAGCAATTAGTTTTATGTATGAATGCATGGTCAATTGACAAGACATAGATATTACCCTTTCTCTTACCAATGTGTGCCACTTTTCCATTTTTACCATCATGTATCAAGCAAGTCTCATTGTTGAAGGTGACTTTGAATCCTTTATCACACAATTGACTTATGCTAAGTAAATTGTGTTTCGGCCCTTCAACATAAAGCACATCCTTGATTTTTGTAGACAAGCTATCTCCAATATTTCCTTGCCCAATTATTTTACCTTTATTGTTGTCCCCATATGTAACATATCCTCTTTCTTCAAGTATAACATCAGTTAGCATGGATATGTCTCCTGTCATGTGTCTAGAGCATCCACTATCTAGGTACCAAATTGAAGATTTTGCTCTTAGACACACTTGCACAAATCAATTTAAAGAGAGAAATATGGTCCCCAATTTAAGTTGGGTCCAAAGGGGTTAGTTGCTTTCTTTCTTTTCTCAACCCATACACATTCACCATTAGGAACATAAAACCGTCTAGCAAAGCACTTGTATGATGTGTGACCTTTAAGCATACAATAATTGCAAGCAAGAGATTTTGATGTTATAGCTTGAGTAAATCTTTTGTAGTTATTTGATTGACTGTGCTGCAAATGATATTTATGTTTTGGTGGTACAAACACAAGCTTATTTTGGGTTCTAGCTCCATGTTTATATCCCAAACCATAGGTATCACCAGCAAATTTTTGCATACTTAGTAACTTATCTAAGTTGCATTTGCCTTTGTAGTATTTTCTCAGCAAATCAACCAAATAGTTATTTTCAGTTTGTAAGCACATGTTTTCTTTTCCTTTACTCAACTTATAATCATCAAATTCTTTTTGCAATTCATCGTATTCATCAACCTTAGAATTAGCTAAGGAACATGTACATTCTTTCTCTTTGTAACTTGAGAGAAGCTTATCATGATCTTCTTTCAATTTACAAAGCTCCTCTTGCAATTCAGCAAGTTTAGATACATGCCATCTTAGATCACTCTTAAGCTTGTTGTTTGCTTTTGCTAGCTTTTGAGCTTCTAAATGCATCTCATGAAATACATCAACTACACTTTCAAATTCGGAATTTACCTCAGATTCTGTAATTGATGATTCTTCTTGTTCATTGATGGTGGATGTAAGACATAGGTGAGCTTCTACTTCTTTTTCTGAAGAGGATTCAAAACTTGTTGATTCATTATCCTCCTAAGCAATGTAAGCCTTTCTAGGATTTTCTTCCTTTCTAGATCTCTTCTCAACTTGTGGCTTCTTTGATAATGAGGGACAATCTAATTTTATGTGACTTTGTTTTCCACATTCAAAGCTAGTGATTGAGGAGGAGTTATTGTTCTTGTTGATGTTGTCATTTCTTTTCTTTTGAAATGGTTGTTTTATGCCCTTATTCTTCCTTAGAAATTTGGAAAACTTTCTTACAATGAGATTCACATTCTCATCATCTTCATCTTCACTTGAACTATCATTTTTTTCTATCTTTGAAGGTGCAGCTTTTAATTCAATGCTCTTGTGCTTTTTATCTGGATGTTCACCATTTGTTAGTTGAGATAATTCAAGCTCATATTGTAAAAGCTTACCAAACATAGCTGTCATAGACATTTGTGATAGATCCTTTGATTCTTTTATGGTTGTGACTTTGGGTTGCCAATCCCTTGTTAGACATTTGAGAATTTGATGTTCAGTTCTTCTACATCAAAAATTTTTCCTAGTCCAAGCAAATGATTCACAATGTGGGTGAATCTTGTTTGAAGCTGTGAGATGTTCTCATCATTTCTCATTTTGAACATTTCATATTCATGAATGAGAGTGTGCTTCCTTGATCTTCTCACATCATCAGTTCCTTCATGTGTAACCTCAAGTAATTCTCACATTTCTTTGGCACCTTTGCACCTAACAGTCCTGAAAAATTCATCGGAAGATAAAGTAGAAGTTATCATATTTTTTCTTTGAAATCATATTGAACCATTTTCTTTTCTATTTCTGACATTTCATCCCATTCTTTTGGTATAGTTTTGCCATCAACAATCTTGGTTGGAATGTAGGGACCTTTCTCAATACAATTCCAAGCACCCAGGTCATTTGATTGAATAAAGATTTGCATTATGTTCTTCCAAAAGTTGAAATGTTCCCCTTCAAATAAAGGTGGTCTGTTCAATGAGGCTCCCCTCTTTGAAAGTTATTTGATTAGTATTCATTTTCAAGGATTTTGAAAAGATCTTGAGCAAATTATAAGAACCAGCTCTTGATGCCAATTGAAATTATAATGAACACTTATGCAAATAACCAAGAGGGGGGTGAATTGGTTTTACCTCAGAGTTTTTAAAATTTCTTTCAAAATTGCTACAGCGGAAGACTTTCAAGAAGGATCTTATCTTTAAAAACAATTATGAAAGCAATTTTCTTCACCTTCTATTTCACAGATGCTTTCACTTTAATCAATCAACCCACTCATGTGTTGTTACCAAACTTGTGATAAAAACAAAAACTTAATACTTCAAGAACAATATGAAGAAATAGAAATATTCAAACACACAAGATTTATACTGATTCACCTCTCAACCCCGGAGGCTACATCCAGTTTCCTTCTAAACAAACATTGATTAGAGTTTCACTATAACAAATATAATATCTTTACAAGCTTACAAAGATCTCTTTTACCCTCCCTAGGTAAAATTCAAAATCTAAACCCATAGACTTTTCAAAAGATCTAGAACCAGAGATCCCTTCTCTGTTCTTCCCTCTAGAAACCTATCTAGAAAAGCTTTAAAGATTACAATTTGTTATAAGAACATACAACAACAAATACAACACAAATATCAACCAATAACCAAGCTTATAGTTCAAGAAAGATATCACCTCTTATTCCTCAGTGAAATCAATAAAATGAATGATCAAACCAGACTAGGAATGTATGCATATGATCTTTCTTGATGACTTTTTTAATCAAAAAGCTTGAATAAATGCTTCACATCATGTGGACAATGACTAACATATCATGTAAAACTCCATGACTATTAGAATCTTTTGATTTTCTAATTTCCCTCTTCCTTTGTGTTTAATGAACTCTTGAAAGTGATTCTCTCAGTGCTTGTACAAAAACTTCACAAAAGTATCTCTCTTTCAACTTAGTGAAAGCTGTTCTATTTATAAATAAAACAGACTTAACTAACTATAATTGATTATTTCGTCAATGTAATCGATTATTTTAACTGATGTAATCGATTATTTTAACCAAATAATCGATTAAAGTGTTCATTAGGATTCTGGAAAAAATGTCAAGAACAAAATAATCGATTAAGTCACCTTGTAATCGATTATTCCAGGTGACCTGTGATTCCTGATACACATAGATAATCGATTAATTTCTCAAATAATCGATTATCACAGACAATGTGAAAAACTCAACAATGCATATTTAATCGATTACAATAATTTGGTAATAGGTTAAACCAGATGAAAATGCATTTATGAATTATGCAGTGACTCAAATAATTGATTACTCCGTGCTGTAATCGATTATCACAGAGCACGTCTAATTCTGTGAAAGACTCATTTAATCAATTACAAAACAATGGTAATCGATTAAAATGTTCATAAGGCAATATGCAGACCTGTTCACTTGCATTTAATCGATTATATCATATAGGTAATCGATTAAAACAGTGAAAAATAGTTTTTCTAAGAATCTAATTGCCTTTATGACTTAACATCTAAATGCTTATTACCATATGTTTAAACATGATTTAATGTATGTATGAAGGCTTGAGATTTGTGTTGATAATGGTAATTCCAAGTAATTTAGAATAGTCATTTATAAAATGGGTATAGTATTACATCAGATGAAAGCAGGTCCCTTAATATCTTTTAAGTATAACAACTGCAATGGTTTATCATATACAGTACTGGAACCATGAAATGGGAACTTATGTGCCTTTCCTAGAAAAACAAGCTTCACAACGAATACATTTTATTAACATTGACATTACACTTTTTCAGTACATTGCAACAACTTTTGAGAAAGCCCGCCCTAGTTTGGCCTGCCAAGTAGGAAACAATACATCTATGTCAACATTACATGTGAAACCTAATTGCGTGTTTTATATTGACAATGATGAATTACGATAGGAAGATGAAGTTGAACTACAGGGAAATTTATTAAACACGTACAGTCTGAACAAATGGAGAATTTGCAATGTGAATATACAAATTATAAAGGAGAAACAAGAAACTATGGTGGGATTAATTCCTGCATCTAATTGATTGAACAAGCTCTGATTCACACTACTAAAAACGATGGTTTTAACATCACTACGTTAACATCGATTTTGTCAAAAACCGATGTTAACATAAATGTAGTGGCAGATTCGTAAATAGCTTGAAATAGTTAACATCGGTTTTCTAAAACCGATGTTATTAAAATGATAGGTTAACATCAGTTTCCTTGAAAACCAATGTTGAACCTACATTTAAAAATTTATTTACGAGCCCTATTTAGTTACTTTTTCGCACTCTCTTCCTCGTCGTCTGTCGTGCTTTGTTCTTCTCTGTTGGCCATCCTCTCCAACACCCCGCTCTCCCTCGCCATCCCCGTCACCAACGCCACCCACCTTTAGCATCCTCCTCGATGAACGCACCCACCTTCGCTGCCACGAAACAAGCTCTAAATATACTGTTTGGTGGTCAAAACCTATGTTGCAACACGACATCATCATTAAGCTGAATAGAACTTATTCTTCTTGTTCCAAAACAGTGCGATTTGGAAAGGATTGTTCTTTGTTTCTCCTCGTAAGTTCTTTTTACTATACTTTTATGGTGATGTATATAGTTTGAGACTTTTAGTTATATTTTAGTTACCCTTAAGATGTTTGATGAAATGTCTAAATCACTAGGCTCACATTTATGCTGCCATCTCTTATATGTCATATGCAGGTTCCATTTCCACTCCATTTTTTGCTTCATTTAAACTAGCTGTTAAAATTCTTTAATTCACTACTCATGTTTAGGCTTTCATAAATTGTCTTATAGTGCTTTTGGTGCTTTCAATAAAGCCATTCTTTCGTGTTATCACTTTCCATTTGCAAGTGTGATCATGCTTCTTCAGGTTCATCTACATTTTCATGCTTATTATCATTATTTGGGTGAAAATTATAGCTCTTCAAATTTATTTGGTATTCAAACAGATTCTTTCATGTTATTAACACGGTTCTAGTTAATGTTGTAGCGACTTGCCTCGTCACTACGATATCACTACTCTAAACTTATATTTTTCTTTTAATGAAACCAGTATTAATTTGATTGTGAAAATGAGAGTAAATTTTCACGATAGTACATTCATCAAAAACTCACACATGCGTGAATAAATACATACATATATATAAATATAAATATATATTAAACAAAAACATAACATTCATAGGTTAGAACATAATTTAGTTTTTACATATATATATAAGTTTGGGATTACATGTCCGATCAAAGAAAACCAAGAATCAACTAAGAAATAGTTGATAACAAAACATAACTTTCTCCCAAAATAAATTCCAACGTTATCATGTCTGCTTGGCGACTCCACCAAAAGAATCTCTCTTCAATATCACCTATTGTTGCTCATCTGCTTCCACGAACGAAGGTTCATGATCATCACAGGTACCAACCACATAGTACAAAATTGCAAGGGTAAGTTTATTATACAAGATCAACAAGCACTAGACAACAATGATTAACAAGAAAACAATAATGATAACCACAATCATTCTCAGTAATCAATCAGTTAAACACACACTCAACAAACTAGTCATCAACTTTTTCCACAATTCAAATCAATTATGCTCAGAATGATGCATGCACCTGACTCAACTCTCAAATGCAATGTGGTACCATTCCTCAGGAAAATAACCTCCTTTAGGAAAATGATTCAGAAGTTTGTCGGGGTCACCCTGTCGTGCACTGGCGATTCCCTCCCCAATGGTGATCAGCCTGAGTCTCAACAAAATTCCAGATGGAGTGACATGCCCCTTAGTACCTGCATTTTTATCCCCATAAAAACCACATGTACACACTGCCTTCATTCTATTTCTATGCAATTATGAAGTATGAAACATGGGCTCATCAATGCACTGACCGTGGATAGAGACTAGAATTTTAAAGACCAGAATTCTAAGTCATTGCTTTCTCTCTAGGGATGCTTAAAATTCGTACACTCTTCCTTGCATGGATATTGTAACGCCCCCTCAATCATCAGGGTCATTGTAACACCCCGTGTGCACCCGGTGCGTTATCACCCATAATACCAGTATCACGCTAACAACGTTAACTATGCGCGGTGCGAAAGCAATAGAATCGTTTTTCTCGATAACATTATGCATGAAATATAAAACTAACATACCTTGAACAAAACATAGGCAGATGTTACACTTTTGGCAAGCGTACCAATTGTCGTTGTAAGTTACAAAATTTATAAAAGTTCGTCTCCACAGGGACTTGAGCTTACCCAGTTAATTCAAATAAATTAATCAATTGCATAGTTATGTACAAGTGGGTCGAATATTTGTTCATTTGTTTATAAAAGTAAAACAAACTAACTAAACTTAATGAAAAGGAAAATATATGTA
>PYAF01002033.1:22368-45825 GCA_007407185.1 Glycine tomentella | reverse complement strand
TATACTAGGAAACATCTCATAGCAGGATCTCAATGCATCTATCAGAGGCTACATCCGTATATATAGGAACATCTCCACCTGGAGGCTACATCTATATAACGGGAACATCTCTTTACAAGGAGGCTACATCTGCTGATATAGGAACATCTCCCCAGGAGGCTACATCTATATCGCAGGAACATCTCCATCCTATCTCAATGCAATTGCCCGAGGAGGCTACATCTGTAGATATAGGAACATCTCCATTCGGGAGGCTACGTCTATATCACAGGAACATCTCACATCAGGTCTTACTCAATCACATGTCATCTATCCTACTACAATAAGATGCAACAATCAACCATGCAGGTCATAAGCTAGGCAAACCATAGCCATACATATCAACCACCCAATCTCAGGGCGTAGCTCACAGAACAAGCATCACATATTAATGTATATCAAATTTCCTTTCACAGGGTACAACACAACATTCAACAATCAATCAAACAATACACAATTTTCACATATATATGTATAACATTACATAGAACCATCATCCTAACAGGATAATGATGGAACACAACAAAGGATGCACAAACAAGAACCAAGAGCTTACCTACTCTAGGCAAAATACCGGCTCTCCCGGCCTCGTGGTCACCACCGCTAGGACTATCAAACTCACGTCCTACAGAACCAAAACACAAGATATCAGTAACGGTTCTAAGCCGTTATATCGAAAGGAAACCACAATTCCTTCCACATAATTCATAACAATCACTTCACAAGTGATTCTCAGACCCTCAGAAAGATCCTACTCAGCCTACACAAGGCTCCAAAGCCTCTTCTAAGACTCTGATCAAAGCATATCCCTGCTTATACAGATCAATTCCAAACTTCTCATTATCACCAATTCCCACTGGCAAACAACATCCACACTAACTCATGAGTAACTTTGTCAACTACTCTAAGGTTCATACTAGCCATATAACTAGCCTTTTACCTCTGCTCATACATACTCAGAGCCAAAATTAAACTTCATCAATAATGATGACTCAAGGCTCTAACTTCATCAGAATAACCCTCTGAGCATAAAACTCTACAGAGTCCAAGCCTAATAACGGCTCTAACACCTCCAAAAACACCTCTCAAGGTATTCAAAATCAACCAAAAACTCAAACACAGAATCAACGGCTAAGGCTCGAGTTTCTTACCTCTGTGTAGTCCAGACACACCAGGGAATCACTTTCCCTAAGGTAGCTCGCTCAATCAAAGTCTCCTTCGCCTCTGATTCTTCGATTCCAAGGACTCCCTTAGAAATCGTGATCTCGCCGTTTACCGCCTCTTGTCGAGAATAAAGCTGAGTCTCTAGCTTATCTCGAGGCTCTGAACACTTTCTCAGTTGGGTCAGAGGTGTTTAGATGAGAAATGGAGAAGATATGAAGCTCCACAAGTCATCAATGGTCGTTCTCTCTCTTCCTCTCTTTCTCTTCTCATTTTCGTCCAGAAATGAGCTATTTATAAAACTGAACCCACAGTCCTACGCGGTTCACGCCAGGTGCCGCGCGGATCGAGCCATGATTCGAATAATCCGCGCCATCGGCGCCATACCCACGCGGATCACGTGAACTGGCTGCAAGGATTGGCCTGATTCAAGCTTCCCGCGCTGATCGCGCCATATCCCGCGCTGGTAGCGCCACAGGTTCGAATCAGCCACGTTAGTAGCGCCATGTCCACGCTAATAGCGTCAGAAGGCCGAAAGCATTGCCCTTATTCAAGCCTTCCGCGCGGTTAGCGCCAGACCCCACGCGGGTCGCGCCAAATGTTCGAATCTGTTTTCTCCTCCTCTTAATCTTCCTTTAAGGGATTCTAATGCTTGATTATGGCTCTTAATCTCAGGCTTAATCCTATGCTTAAAATTCAAGGTATTACAGATATCCAATAACTCATGCACTCCCCATGTACATACACAACATACAATGAAGTATGAAACATGGACTCATCAATACATTGACCGTTAATAGAGACCATAATTTTAAGCAATCCATTTCTCTCTTCAAGAATGCTTAAAATTCGTAAACTTTTCCCTTCAGGGATATCTAACAAGTCACTACACCTCCATGTATATACACAACATACATCCATCACGATGACATCATCAACATCAACATCGTGTCTCATCTATGTCATCATTAACACCAAGATCATCTCAATCTCAATATCATCAACATCATTTCATTTCAACATCATCATCATAAACATCAATATCATCTCATACACTTACAATCCATAACACCACGAGATTGATATTTTTAGGAAAATTCTAAATTAAAGAGGAGAACTATAATATATACAAAACAAACTCATGCCTATTTAAAGTTTAATAACGTAGTAAATAGGAGAATAGGTTTATAAAACTTTGGGCAGAACGAAACAATTTCAATTTTTCACTTTTCGAGTTCTAAAAGTTTTAAGTGAAAAATTGAAATTGTCCTCTATAATTAAGACTTTTTCCAAAAATCTAATCCCTACAACAACAACATCATTCACAATAGCACTCATCAATGACCAATATATCGCATTCCATTAGTTTAAAACATGGTTTTTTTAAAACCAGCACACAACAGGGACAGGCATACATCTCCATAATTGGGTTCTCTGACCCAACTATGGTATCAAAAGCTATAACTAACAATAAACTCCCATTACCTGTATAAATTCTCTTGTGAGCTCCTCATGACGTTGTTTTGAGATCTCTCAAGTTCACGTGCTAATCTACAAGTCATTAAATTCCCATCTTTTATTAGGTCAAACTAGACCTCATAAGCTTTCTAACAAGGTACCACATGCCTTATTTGGAGTTCTAAAACTCTTGATATAATATTTTAAAAACAAAAATCTAAATCTACTAACAGGCTCAAAATGGGACACTAACACCCTTATTGTCTTTGTGACTGCAAGCAGTACGCAATCTAGATTTGGCTAAATTTTTTATATGTTAAAGTTAAAACTAGATCTTTAATTTCATATATCAAAAGCCTAATTTGAGTAAGAAATGAGAGAGAGATAAATCTTTAAAACCAGGTGGCAGTAGTTGTTTAGGTGTGGATAGTTTTGGATAGCTTGGGTTCAAATAAACATCCCTAGGATGAATAATTAACAAATTACCCTTAGTACCTAGACTGGCTAAAAATTTATGATTAGGTAAGGCAGAAGATAAGTATCCAAAGCTATCATGAGCTATAGTTTCAAACCATGTGATGATATGATGAGGAAAATTATCACATGAGAAACACTTGTGATGATAGTGTGATACAAGAAGGATAGACTAGAAGCTAATGAATTCAAGTGACAAATTTAGAAGTGTTTAGTATTATTTAGTTATGATTAGTTAATTATGAAAGGAAACCAATCCTAGCTGTGTAGGGTAATTTGGTAATTATTCATCCTAGGGATATTTCTATAATTTCTTCTTCAAGTTCTACAAAAATATCTGAGGCAAAACATCTAAGGGTATTTTTTGTAATTTCCACTTCAAAGGTATCATTGTAATTTTTTACCTCAGGGGCATTTGGTAATTTTGTCATTCTAGGGGTATTTTTGTAATTTCTACTTCAATGGTAGTATGGTAATTCTTAGCTCTAATATATTTACTGATCAAAGACATAAATATTTCTCATCCTCATCTGGTCATGTGACTTGCATTCATCCAACATTGTTCCATCTAAGTAATAACTCTGTGATACTCACAAGTTATTTCATGCATGAAAACCTTAATTTTTTCATTAAAGGTGTGGCCTTATCCCATTCATGATGACATTTTTTTTATAGTAAATCCACACGTAAAGGTAAAGTTTTTTTTTTTTTAAATTTGACGAAATTTTGATAGCATTTTGCATTGATCTCCAAGTACACAACATGAAAGCGGTGAGATCAATTCCACCACAATCAAGTATGCACTCGGAGAACAAAGTGAAATGGATTGTAACGAAATTTCATCAAATTTAAGAAAATAAACTTAACTTATACGTATGAAGCTACTATAAAAAAATGACTCTTCCCAAGCTGTCCAAACGAACAATTCAAGATTCAATACAATGATTAATCCAAATTGTCTGGAAGAATCATTGCAGTGAATCTCAAACAGGACACTAAGGTTTACTTATAATGAACATTAATTGTATATAAAGCAATAGACACATAAAACAAGTTATAAAAACATTTGTAACAAAAAAAAATAGCATAAAAGTTTATGAAAGACATTTGCACTTGTGAAGACGATCACTAACAATAACATTGAATGTCGTGCTCACAATGCAAACAGCAAAAGGAGAAGTGCCTAAAAATTACAATTACAACTACAAAATTTTATTTAAAGGAACTAGAATAAAAAACAAAACCATGGTTCAAGGACTAAACAATATTAAGTAGATCAAGTTGACCACGGATGATGACATATGGGAAAGTCTAGAAGAGACACACATTTATGAATGCGCACTTAGTCCCAAATTATGAGATCAAAGGACACTTAGTCCCTGGCAATTTGTACACTTTTTTCTATTCACACAATTGGGGTGATACCAATTGTGACAAGCTTTGAAAGTATCTTTACGGGATTCAATCCACAAACAGTAACAAGTCAGCCATCTCACTTATATTCTATGCTATTTCTCAATTTTGTGGGAAACTTGTTACAAAACATTCTCGAAAAACATTGTTTCCTGACAATCATATTTTTTTTAAAATGGATACCAAGCACGGGAACCCAAAATTATCAGGAAACTCAAAATTCTCCCTACCAAATGTCTCCTTAGTTCATTCATTTTTGAAAAATTACTATCTTAGTCCCTACTCATGTCAATTTTGATCATTTTAGTTTCTATACATACCTTAAATGTTGTGTTTTTAAGTATAGGTATTAAAAGGTAAATTTTTTTTGTAACTATAGGAATGAAATGAGGGATTAAACCTTCATTTTCTTTTGCAGATTGAAAAATTTAAGCAGGTCTCAAGTGGAGTTTAGTTAGAGCTACATACATGTGGTATCCTCTTGTCTAATGAAAATGACACATCAACTTTTATTTTATTTTAACCTATATTCTCTACCCAATTTGATGGCTAACCTCTACTCACCAGCTGATTGGAAAGTAAAGTCATATAAATATCATTACACAATCTGGTTTTCCGCTATCTGAAAATGATATTTGGATCATCTAAGAAATTAACCATCCTAAGGTAACATGTGAAAAGTACTGATCAATTGCAATTACAAACTATCAACGTATATTGTATACAAGGATTAATAAGAACACAAAATTTGAGAGATCATGTTTATGTACATTGCATTGATATCTTACATTACATATTTGCCAGTCAAAGAAGGAAGCAGAAGAAAAATTTCGCCAAAAAAGCCAAAGGGGGCAAGTGAGATAATGGTGGGTCCTTTTTGTAGCTCATTTTTCACAATAAAGTTTCAATCTTTTTCACAATAAAACTACTTAATTGTTTTCTATGACTCCTAAACTGAATAAACTAAGTGGAACTAGTTACTTTTTCATGGACATACTTAAATTATTTACTTTCAGTTTTACATGTGCACATGTGCCATCTGTTGCTACCTAAAAGGGTCAATATGAAGAGCATTAGGTTTCTAATTAAGTTGGACCATTGAAATGAAATCACATTCTCACAATATTCATTCACATGGGCTAAGAACTAAATTGACTATACTTTTAGAAAGCAATGAGAATGTGTGAATGAGTGACATGTTAAGAGTAGAAGTGTATGGCAGCACATTGAAAAGGGTTCCAATAATATTGCTTCATTAACATAAGTGCTTAGACATCAAGGGCAAATTCATTCTATACCAAAAGTTGCACAATGAGCTCCTTTTCAATTAACTAACAGCACCAAAATCCAAAGAACTATAACCTGAAAGCATCTATTATACCAGCCACAACAGATAATATCAATTTGAATAACTACAATAATCAACAAAATTAAACAAAATCCAATTAGGAACTTATGAAACTGGTCTAAGGTTCAAATTCATTTGGAGGTCGTGCTAAACAGGAAATTATTACAACAAGGTAGTTGCACTTGTAGGCAACATTTGTAACACCTTGAAATTTTAATAACTGAAAATATATGATTGATGTATTTCTTGTATTATTTAATTACTTTATTAATTTGGATTAGTTCAAATGTTGTGTGAATTATCCTTTTTCAACTACGTGGTATGGATGTTAGGTTATGTGAAGTTTGTTTGGTCTATGTTTGAATTACTTGTGTAAAAAAAATTTAAAAAAAATGTTTGAAGGAGAATGACCATATTACCCTTAATAAAAAAAATTGAGGTTTTCATGCATGAAATAACTTTGTGAGTATCACAGAGTTATTAATTAGATGGAACTATGTTGGATGAATGCAAGTCACATGACTTGATGAGGATGAGAAATATTTATGTCCTTGATTAGTAAATATATCAGAGCCACGATTGAGAAAAAGAGGAAAAAAGGGTCTATGAGTTGAGAGGAACCATAATGAATGTCCTTTTTTTTGCTTAACATGGTATCAATATGAAGTATGCATCATCGAAAGCAGTGACTAATCTCCATCACATATCATAGGCACACATGATATGAATATTCTTCTCCTAATATAGTCTATTTCATAGATAATGCTAGGATTCAAATCCTGGATAACTTATTAAAAGACACAAGTCGCAATCACTTATATCATTCATTTTGGGTGTTGTAATGTGCATTGTATTGACATGATTGAACAAATTCATTAGTTGCATAAAATTTATAATTATAAAGATCTAATGACTTGAATCTAGCTTGAAATAATTGTAACTAATTCATATATGAGCTAACAAAATCACAACAAATTTGGTTAAGCTATTTCTCCCTTACAACATCAACAACACCTTTAACCCAATCTAATTGGGATCGGTGGTAGATTAACCCAATGATAGATACGAGGAGGTTGAAAAAATAAAGGTAAAATCAAATAAGGGGAAAATGAAGGGGAGATGAAGAGGAAAAAGACTATAAAGGGACCATCTAGAACATAGAGATAACAACATGTCTAACCCTCCACCAAGCTTATAGCTTTTCTCCATTTCATCCTAAGACAGATCATCCGTCAATCTATATCTCACTCTATTAAGTCTTGTTTAACTATCTTTCTCCAGGAAAGTTTCGGTCTACCTTTATCTCTCTTTGTGTCGAGTTCTTGTTAACAAACTTTTGTTCTTATAGGAGCATCTAAGGGTCGTCTCATTACTTGCCTAAATCACGTCATCTATGTTCCCTCATCTTTTCACTCACGGTACTACTGCTACCTTTCGTTGAATATCTTCATTTCTTATCTTATCCATCTTCATATAACCACACATTTACCTTAACATCCTCATTTCTACTACCCCTATTTTATGCTCATGTTGCCTATGTGTTGTCCAATATTTAGCTCCATATAACCTTGTAGGTCTTACAGTTGTTCTATAGAATTTTGCTTTTAGCTTAAGGGGAATTTTACGGTCACCCAAAGACCCAGATGCACTCTGTCAATTCATCCACCCTGCTTTAATTCTAGGATTTACATCCTCATCAATCTCTCCACCTTTTTGCAAAATTGATCTGAGGTATCTAAAAGCATATTTCTTGGGTACCTCTTGACCAAGTAGATGCACGGGGCCTTGATCATCATCTCTTACCAGTGAAAAATCACATTTCATATACTTAGGTTTGCTTCGGCTTACCGTGAATCTTGTAGACTCTAAAGTGCTTCTCCATAATTCAAGTTTCTCATTAACATTGTCTATGGTCTCATCAGTAAGCACAATATCATCTGCATAAGGCATACACCACAACACTTCCTCTTGAATATCTTTTGTTAGTTAATCCATAACTAAAGCATAGAGATACGGACTGAGAGCCGAACCTTGGTGTACATCTACGTGATAGGAAAATAACTTGATGTTCCATTACAAGCTTTCACATACATGGTAGCCCTATCATACATATCCTTGATTGCATTTACATACTTTAATTGTACTTTTTTCTTCTCAAGAGCCCACCATAAAACTTTTATTGAGACCCTATTATATGCTTTCTCAAAATCTATGAACATCATATGTAAGTCTTTCTTCTTTTCTCGATACTTTTCCATGGTACATCTTCCTGGCATAAATCCAAATTGATTTATAAAAACCTTGGGTTCTCTCCTCAAGCGATTTTCAATAACTCTCTCCCACAACTTCATAGTATGACTCATAAGCTTAATGTCACTATAGTTAGAAAAATTCTGAATATCTCCCTTGTTTTTGTAAATTGGCACAAGCATACTTTTCCCCAAGCATCAAACATATTATTTTTTTGAAGAATCTTATTAAAAATATTGATTAGTCATTTTATTGCCACATCCCCCAGGCCTTTCCACACTTCAATAGGAACATCGTCAGATCCTAAAGCTTTGTTATTTTTCATCCACTTTAACTTCATGTGTATTAATTTTGCACACAAATCTTCTATTCTGATAATCATAAGCATCCTCCTAGTCCACCTCACTTTTATCGCCATCTCCATTAAAAAATTTGTTAAAGTAGTTCATCCATCTTCCATTTACATCTTCATCCCTTACCAATTTTTTTTTTATTTTCATCCTTGATGCATCTAACTTGGTTGAGGTCTTTACTATTCTTATCCTTCTTTTTTTGCAAGTTTGTATATACTTCTTTCACAATCCTTGCTCCCAAGATTTTTATACAAATCAGGGAAAATCTTATCTATAGCTTCTTGCACTGCTTTCTTTGTATTTTTCTCGTTAATCTAAACTTTTGCAAGTTCTCATCATTGGGACTTTTATGTAAAGATCTAAAGCATTCCTTCTTCTATTTAATTGCCTCTTGCACCTCTCCATTCAACCATCATGTTTGCTATGTAAGAAATTTGTTTCCTTTTCTTTCTCCCAACACCTTCCTTCCCACATTTTGGATACACTTAGCCATCTTATTTCATATTTCATTTGTCTCTCCAACAAACTCCCACAATCCTTCACACAATGCTTTCCTTGAACTCAATTTGTTTTTCCTCCTTTAGCTTCCACCATCTTATCCTTTGGTTTTGAACCCTCTTCCGCATATTAAGTACTTTGTTGAACTGAACCTCTAGAACTACCAGCTTATGTTGCACAGCGACACACTCTCTAGGGTAGACCTTGTAGTCAATACAAGAATTTATGTCTTCTCTTCTGGTCATAAATAAATCAATTTGACTACAATTTTGGCCACTATGATAAATGATAATACGAGACTCCTTTTTCGGAAAAAGGTGTTCACTAGCATTAAATCGTAGGCTAGTGGAATGTTTAAGATATCTTCTCTAGTCTCATTTCTCGTCCCATAGTCAAAACCTCCATTACTTTTACCAACATGACCATTTAGGTATTCTCCTAGGAAAATCATCTCCTCTCATGGTATCACTATCAAAACCTCCTCCAAGTCATCCAAAAAACGGTTCTTATCATTTGATTGCAGTCCAACTTGAGGTGCATACACACTGAGGATATTTAAAATTAAATTAATCACTACAAGCTTAATCAGCATAATCTTGTTGTCTTTCCTTTTGATGTCAACAACTTTATCTCTGATACTTCTATCGATCATAATTCCAACACTATTTCGACTCTTATTTATACATGTATACCACAACTTGAAACTGGTGTCATCCACTTCCTTGACCTTTTCTATAATCCACTTAGTTTCTTGCAAGCAAACAATATTCACTTTTCTTCTCGCAAAAACATCTGCTAACTCCCTCAGTTTACCTGTTAAGGTTCCTATGTTCCAACTTCCCAATTGCATCCTTAACCCTTAACAGTTTTTGCCCGCCACGCTCGCTCATTTGCGTGTCGGGACCCTGACCTACTTGTCACCAAATCCGGGTGAAGACTTGGCACCTTGCCTTGAGGCAAGGACCCTAACTCATTTATCACTGCATCTCAGGACTAATGCAGCGCCTTGCCTTGTGGCAAGAGCCCTAGCCCATTTTTCGCTACACTCGAGGCCTGATGTAACGGGTCGGTATGAAGGGTACGCCCCAATGAAATATCATAATGGTTTATCTTATAAAAATAGATTTCTTTATGATCGGTTCGTAACACCTGACACCAACCCTTCTCCTTTATCATAGCTTGGGATAGGGCATACATGCAAGCACTCATAGGCTGAGTTAAAAAACTATGTACCCCATTGCCAAAAGGCTCATCGCTATGCGAAAGTAAGAGGGAGGTTTATTGTACGCAACCTTATTTTTGCATATGCAAAGAGACTATTTTCAGATTTGAACCCATGACCAACAAATCACCAAGACACAACTTTATCGCTGTGTCAGGGCTTGCCCTCATGACAAATGAGAAGGATATTATAGCAGATTAAAACCACTTGGAACTTTAACATACCTTCACAAAATACCACATTCTTGGATGAACTTCTTTCTTTAGGCCAAGACAACCAAATTCAATTTATTTATTAGTTTTATAATTAAAAGATTTATTCTGTCAATGAACTCAAAATTATGCCATCCTCAAAAAACTAAGGACTTGTTTTGATTGATTTTACACTCAATGACAAAAAATGTCACATAACAAAACTTTTTTACTTTTTCTTATTGTTTCCCATATACTACCTCCTTCTAACATTGATATTTGTCCCACCTTCTCATTTTAATCAATAATTAATGTCCTTCATATCTTTAGTCACCTACCAAAGTGGAACTGCATTTATTGTTGCAGCCAAGGTCTTGGCGAGACAACGAAAAAACATTATGTTAAAATTGAAGGAGTCTCCACCGGTGGCGGAATATAATATAGGAGTCGAGGGGCCCAATTTTTTTATTATTTTAAAATTGCTTGTGCATTTAGAATTTTTTCACAAGTTGACCTCTCCAAATATTTTTAATAATTAATATAGTAAAAGCCCACCAAAATATAAGACTTAACAAGTGGCTCTTGCTATTTATAGCTTCATTTTCTCTAAGTACACCCTACCCCCTTTCTACCTCTAAATTATCCATTATATCATTTTTCTTAAAGAAGTACATGCCTTTTACTTTCCATAAATGTATTTCTTGAATTCCATATACTTATTCTAGAAATGTTTCTCTTGAACTATGATTCATAGTTCCAAAGATATACTTCAAGAATAGGTATATATTTTTCAATAAAGTATCACTTAAGGATTAAGATGGTTGAGGAGAAATATAAAAAAAGATGAAAAACACTTATCTTATACCCATGTTTGTTAGTCTTATTTTCATCCTATCATTAGTCTTCTTTAAATCCTATCTAAAATCTTGTTTTCATCTAATCTTTACTATTCTTTAAACTCTAATTTCAAATGATCTTCACCATATATTCATTATATAATATTGCATTTTCATCATTATTATACAATATTTTGTGTTTTCCTTCATATATTTCAAGGTACGTTCATCACTAACTTCATGTGGCACAAGATTTGACATAGACTTGGATTAGAAAATGAATGAATGCACTTAAAGGAAAGAAACTATAGTCAAAAGCTTCACTTTGTAATTAAACACCAATGAATAAATAGAATTCAATTAAATTGACAAAAGTACCTGTAGTAAACTAATATTCCCAACAACATGTTTACCGTGGTGTTGACACGAATAGTTTAAGTTGTCATACATGTGTTGGATTGCAGCCGCTCCCCAACTAAATCCTCCAGATTGCTGAAGATCACGAAATGCCTCCAAGAATACCACACCGATATGTGTGGCACTCTTGTTAGCAAAGATGGTGCAACCTACCATATGGAGTAAGTATGCTCTAGTTGCAATAGTCCATTGCATTGACTCACACTTGAGACGATATACGTCTCACAACCATGGTAGCCGAACATATGCTCTGTGGCATTGTCTGGTCTCTGCTTTAGCATCTTCGACAATCACCTTAAGCATCTCAACTAATAATTGCATAGCCTCTTGTACATCTATTACATCATAGGTCTGGAAGGCACTTGTGATTGGTAGATGTAACAAGGATGCAACATCATCCAGTGTAATACTAATTTCTCATATCGGCAAATGGAAGCTATTGGTTTCTTTGTGCCATCTCTCGACAAAATCA
Source organism: Glycine tomentella (assembly GCA_007407185.1). Classification (NCBI taxonomy): domain Eukaryota; kingdom Viridiplantae; phylum Streptophyta; class Magnoliopsida; order Fabales; family Fabaceae; genus Glycine; species Glycine tomentella. Next base: position 33,693 of record PYAF01002033.1, on the reverse strand, counting down.
GAGATTAAACCCCTATCACCTGTCTCCAATGAACATGTAATAATTGGGCTTAACCCCGTAGCGACTACTAAACTTGCAATTTCAGGTGCAGGCATTCCAAATTTTTGCACCTTTCATCCATGAGACGCTAACTTCAACTCAGGGCGTTCCATAAATTGTTTTTAGTAAATCAGGACACTTCAAATGACACAACACTACCTCTCATGTCCAAACTTTGCCGACTACATGATCAACATAAAAGTGACAACACTGAAGTATCATGGGGTCCACCAGGAAAACCCTCAGTATCACAACTTCTATCATCAACAACAGGAATTACCCACGCCATCACCTTGGTCAGCAGCTAGATCCTCTACAATAGTAGCACCTACCCGTTCTCTTCGAACCAATGTTGTCGGCCTTTGGCGTTGAGCTGCTTCTTCTTTGTTACCACTGACATCTCTACCTAAGGCTTTGTTCACAACTATGCCTAAAGGCCAACGTAATCCTCGTGTTCTAACCATAATCTACAATTTTGGAAAACTGTTAGATTACCAATTCAAATCAACCCAAATCAATGCAATCAATTTCATTTATTTTCCTACAATTTAGACATTACAAAAAAAATCACATGTATTATTTATTACCGACTTTAAGTACTACAAAAAATTCAACACATACAAATTCATTTTTTATTTTACCTTCAAATTAACAACACAACACATACCATTTACTTTAGCATAACGGTTATTCAAATTTGATAAACTTATTAGTACTTACTTGTTAGCAAAAATGTTAGCTCTACACTAAAGGCAATAAACTTATTTTTCACAAAATAACCCTTTATTCACATATGAAATTCATATACATTACACAACAACAAATACTATTGACATATTTTTTTTAAACCAAATTACCACATTTTTTATAAAAAAATCATTTAACCCTTACGGATTGGCAATCCGTAACCTTCATATAGATTGGAAATCCGTAAGGTTGATATAGATTAACAATCTGTATGAGGCTTATGGATTGAAAATCTGTAAGGTTGATACAGATTGGTAATTCGTATGAAACGAATTTACAATTTGTAACCTTCATACGGATTGATAATCCGTAAGGTTCATAAAGATTGGAAATCCATAATGTTCATATGGATTGCTAATCAGTATCCATCAACCACGCCAAATTCTTTTCCCAATCAACCTAAACGACGCGGTTAAAAATGAAAGGAAAAACTTACGTGGACGATGATGGCAGAAAACAGACAACCAAAGCAACCAACGCAACCATGAACGCCCAACAATCATAACCACAAAGAAACCACCAGCCTACGCAAGGAACAGACGAACGACAACGAAACAAACCACGGCATGGCGGAATGAAGGAGAAGAAAGAAGAAAAGGAGTCTGAATGGTGTGTGGGAAAAAAAATTTGTCCATACTTAACCCTTTTTAGCATGAGTATTTGTGGTATTTAACTATTCACAGCTAGGTGTATAAGAAAATTACTGGTATAGGAAGCATAACCCAGAGAGAAATTAGAGATTAAAGGCATGGACAATTGTTAAAACGTCCAATGATATCGTGTTGTTATATTGGGCTTCTCGATGAACAGAGACGGGTTCATGGCCCAAAACAAAAAGCATGAAACCGGGTCGGGTTTAGGACCCCGTTATGCAAAAACCCTAGCCCCACCGTGGTGTCGTATATTAAGGTTGAGGAGAAGCTTTCGTAAGTTGGGAGAAACCCTAATTCTGCGAGGTGAGTGAAAATGGCAGTACCCGTGCTCTCCAAGAGGATCGTGAAGAAGCGCGTCAAGAAGTTTATACGCCCCCAGAGTGATCACAAGATCTCCGTCAAGGTTAGTTAGTAGAAACCATAAACAATTTCATATCCATTTTTGCCTTGTGTTTTGATTTGAACTGAACGAGTGGAATTTTATGCAAGTTGTTAGTTTTGTTTAGTTTGAAATGATGATTGTAGTGTGGCCCCAGTCTTAATTTGCACCACACGGTGTAATATGGTGAATGACATTCTTATTTGATCCCCTGTTTTCAATATCTTTATTGCGCTGAATTAAATTTTAAATTTTTTACTATTTAATTTCAGGTTTAGGTTCTAGGTCCAGATTTATTTTCAAAGTTTATGAATATCTTCGTTTTAATGGGGGAATTTGATTGTGTTTTGACATTCTTGTATCTGTTGATAAAGGGGGAATTTGATTGTGTTTTGACATTCTTTTATCTGTTGATAAAGTGTTGATGTTTTTGTGTTGTTAACCAAAGTACCTTGTCTGTGCCACTGTCTTGTCTTTAAATGCAATGAGATGATTCATCAATTCTGCAATAGAATGAATGATGATCACAGGACATGCACTACTATCTGATCTCTTGCATATTTTATTTTTTTGTTGTTTTGTATGAATTATGATCTTTAATACTGTTTTTCGTAGTTGTGAGTTGAGTTATTTTTGTATGAATTATTTTTGATGTTGTATGCACTACTATCTGAAGAGGCTTGGAGACCAAGGATACCCGTTGTGAGTTGTCATTGTCGTACAATTGGCTTCTTTATGCTTCTTTAGCTTGTTGAAAACTTGCAGAATTCTAATTTTGAAATTTGTAGCTCGCTGGTGCTTGTTGTGTGTTAGTGGCTCATGACTTCTTCTCCAACTTAGTCATCATAAGGTGTTACTTCGTAGGATTGTCTTCTACAGAATATAATTCCAATTCTTTCTCTAGATGGCTGCAACTTTTATTGAGCAATCATCCCCTCTTATAGTTGCCTTATTTTAGTTAGGGCTTGATGATCTCAGCAAGTTCAATGCTTCAGAATCATTCATGTCCTCTAAAGAGCATGAAGTTTCATATTTAATGCTTCAATACACTCAAGGTAATAAAACATTAGTAGCACAAGCCTATAAGACTTAGAATTTGCTTCTTAAAATTTTGTTGTCATTAAGGGTTTTGCTTCAACAATTTGAACATTTTTACATCGGTTAAAGTTGAATTGATGTAAAAATTGTAGCCTTTCTATTCCAAAACTTTCATTTCCTCAAACTTTAATGTTTCTCCAATTTGTGCTTCTTCATCCATAACCCTATTTTTTTCTCCTCTACCCTTTCACTTCCTCTTCAATGTAAAAATTTACACTTCTCATTGCAACAACATCAATCCTTTTCCCTTTCAACAAAACCCAATTTCCTTCTTAAAAAGTGATGGATCTAAAACCCATCATTCGTCCTTATAATTTCCACAAAACCTAATTTATCTCATCTCTATAGTGCCCCAACCCTATATATATACCCTCTCTAGATGAAACACATTGTTTGCCCCCACTTTGCGCTCCTATTCCACCCCATCTTTGTAGCCACAAAAATCTCTGGCGACCTCTTCCTCGAGTTCATGCTCGTAGAAACAACTTTGAAGGCTAATGACAATTGTTTGCTTAAGGGAAAGGGAAATGCTTTCATTTTTTGTTGTTGTGGCTACTTGCGTTTTAAAGTGGACATGCTTTGCTTTTCTAGTTTCTTTTGTTATAATTGTATTCTTAATTTGTTGTTATTTTCTTCATTCCACAAGTTTGTTGCATTAGTACTGTATTAATTGTTCTATTCGTTATTGTTATTTGTCTCTGTATAAGTGCTTTGATTTTGGTTTCTTGTGTGGGAATTTATGCATTTAGGGAGAGATGCAGTCGTGAGGGAAAAATCTGATCTAAAAACATGCAAATACTACACAAGTTCTATTTAAAATCGTTCTAAAAACTCCACTTTCTACATTAGTTACGAACAATTGATGCTATAAAGCCATACATTCTACATTCAATAAAATCTAAATAAGTTCTAGAAATAATGTAGAAACTCATTTTTAATTAACGCAGAATGCCCTTTTTGTAGTAGTACTAGTTAAACTAAAACAATCTTATACTAGTGAATGTATATACTCAGTGTTATAAAGATAATTAAATATGTTGTACACTAATATTTTTTATCCAATAATGAAACTAAAAAAAATATTGCTATAAATATGTCATATTCTCCGCCAAAAGTTAACTTGTTACAGTGAGAAATTACTTAGATGATATTTGATAGAAGAAACCTTTCAACAGTATTAGAAAAAGGATATAAAAATAAAGTTTCTTATATTTGATACAAGAAAATAAACATTTTTCATAAACATTTTTTTTGAAAATTATTAATATATAAATAATTGAGAATAAAATATTTTTATTTTATAAGTGGAAATAAAATTTTTTCTTAACATTTAAATATAAATTTATTAAAATTTTGTATAATAATTAATTATAAAATGTTATTTTAACAAAATAAATTATAAATAAACATATATAATTGTTTTTCAAAACTCTTATCATTGAAGAGTTTAATTTACATATAATATAATATGAGTATAAAGATTTTTACACTGAAGTATGAACTAATAGAATTTTATTTTAGATATAAATTTTAATTTATTATAGATATGAATTTTAAAATAGTTATTGAATAATCAACGGTATTCTTATCCATCAAAACATATAACTATACAATATACTCTTATATTATAAATTAGAATATATAACTCAGATTGTAAGACTCGTGCTTGTTTTTTTTTTTACATTGAAGACTCGTACTTTTTCATTCTCTCAATTAAATAATTTAAATTTTATTTCATTTTTCTTATATGGATGTGCATTTTACATTGATATTCAAAAAGAAAGAAAGAAATTAAAAATGTAAATACAAGAGTTTGATGGGTATTCCAAGTGTATTTTAAGAAGATTCTTTGAAGATATTAGTAGAATTTCTCTCAAACGACATTGTATGATATTCCTTCCTCAAATTCTCTGGGTCTTTTATGAACTTTGCAGTGTCGAACGTAGGATGCTGTTAGGTTCAGCCAGACATGCTACACACTCACCACCATTTGTTTCATCTCTTTAACATTCCCAAAATCCCCAACATTCCACTACTCTTCCAAAGAAGGTTTTTCACCACTTCCTTTTCCGTATTGGATCTCTGCACCAAACCACAACACCTTCAACAGCTCCATGCGAGATTCTTCCTCCATGGCCTCCACCAAAACTCATCTTTTTCCTCCAAACTCATGGATTGCTATGCCAAGTTTGGACTCTTGAACACATCCCAGAGACTTTTCCACTTCACTGAAAACCCTGATTTTATTCTCTACAGTGCAATCTTGAGAAACTTGCATCAGTTTGGTGAATATGAGAAAACCCTCCTGCTGTACAAAGAGATGGTTGGGAAATCCATGTACCCAGATGAAGAAAGTTGCTCTTTGGCTTTGAGATCTGGCTCTTCTGTGTCTCATGAACATGGGAAAATGGTTCATGGGCAGATAGTGAAACTCGGTTTGGATGCATTTGGCTTGGTTGGAAAATCTTTGATAGAGTTGTATGACATGAATGGTTTGTTGAATGGGCATGAGCCAGTTGAAGGAAAGTCTGTGATGGAATTGAATTATTGGAATAACTTGATTTTTGAGGCATGTGAAAGTGGGAAAATGGAGGAAAGCTTTCAACTCTTTTGTAGGATGAGAAAAGAGAATGTCCAACCTAATTCTGTTACTGTGATTAACTCGTTAAGGTCCACTACTGAATTGAACTCCTTGAAGAGAGGACAAGCCCTCCATGCTGTGGTTGTTTTGAGCAACTTGTATGAGGAACTAACTGTGAATACTGCACTGTTGTCAATGTATGCAAAGTTGGGTAGTCTTGAAGATGCAAGAATGTTGTTTGAGAGAATGCCTGAGAAGGACCTTGTAGTCTGGAACATAATGATTTCAGCATATGCGGGGAATGGATGCCCCAAGGAATCCTTAGAACTTGTATACTGTATGGTTAGATCAGGTTTTAGACCTGACTTGTTCACGGCAATCCCTGCAATTTCTTCGGTCACACAGTTGAAGTATAAGGAATGGGGAAAGCAAATGCATGCTCATGTGATAAGAAATGGCTCAGATTATCAGGTATCGATTCACAATTCTCTTGTTGACATGTATTCTGCGTGTGATGATTTGAATTCAGCACAGAAGATTTTTGGCTTGATAATGGACAAGACCGTGGTTTCATGGAGTGCAATGATCAAAGGATGTGCAATGCATGACCAACCTCTTGAGGCTCTGTCTCTATTCTTGAAAATGAAGTTGAGTGGTACTAGAGTTGACTTCATTATAGTCATCAACATATTGCCAGCCTTTGCGAAAATAGGGGCATTGCATTATGTAAGTTACTTACACGGATACTCACTGAAAAGCAGCCTTGATTCACTCAAATCCCTTAAGACATCGTTTCTTACTAGCTATGCTAAGTGTGGTTGCATAGAAATAGCCAGAAAGCTTTTTGATGAAGAGAAAAGTATCCATAGAGATATAATTGCTTGGAACTCTATGATCAGTGCGTATTCTAAACATGGAGAGTGGTTTAGATGTTTTCAGTTGTACAGCCAAATGAAACTATCAAACGTTAAACTGGACCAAGTAACATTTCTGGGGCTGCTTACCGCTTGTGTTAACTCAGGCCTTGTTAGTAAAGGCAAGGAGATTTTCAAGGAAATGGTGGAAATATATGGTTGCCAACCTAGTCAGGAACACCATGCTTGTATGGTTGATCTAATAGGACGTGCTGGCCAAATTGATGAGGCCAATGAAATAATAAAAACTGTTCAATTGGAGTCAGATGCCAGGGTTTATGGCCCCTTGTTGAGTGCCTGTAAGATACACTCAGAGACCCGTGTAGCTGAACATGTTGCTGAGAAGCTCATAAATATGGAACCCAAAAATGCTGGAAACTATGTACTGCTCTCTAATATATATGCTGCAGCAGGAAAGTGGGACAAAGTTGCTAAAATGAGGAGTTTTCTTAGAGATAGAGGTCTAAAGAAAACACCAGGTTGTAGCTGGCTTGAGTTAAATGGACAAGTTCATGAGTTTCGTGTTGCAGATCAATCTCATCCAAGATGGGAGGATATTTATTCGATATTAAAAGTGCTGGAGTTGGAAGCGGGGGATATGGAGGATGATCTTGAACTCTTTGACCCTTCTGCTATTAAGGGATGTGAATTGCACATGAATCAACTCAACCAACTTTAAAACCTGACACCTGATGAACTAAATTCACTGGAAGTTGTAATTGTCATGTAACCTTCATTTTTAATTGGGAGTTGAAAATTATAAATTGTAAACTTTCACTTACGGTTGTCATAGTCTTGATCTACCTAACAAAAAGTTCATAAATCATAATTATTTATCGGTTATGTGTCTTCACTTATTAGGCTTTGTATTATAATTTGATTTATTTTCTCCATCTTCCCAGTCCTCTTCTACCTACTCCTTTTGTGCAACTTGCCCTGTAGAACAACACTTCCATATCCTTTGTGTTGTGTTGCCCACTCTAAAAAAGTAAGAGAGAGAGAAAGAGAGGGGGGACAACATCCCACCATTTGTGGCTGCCCTCTATTTTAGTCCCTAGCCTCAATCATGCCATCAGGTGCTAAGAAGAGGAAAGCTGCCAAGAAAAAGAAGGAAAAGGAAACTGAAATTAACACCAACCACCCTTCAACCACCAACCCTCAAGGTACTGTCTTTCACTGTGCACCACTCAACTTTATGCATGCAAAGCTTTAACCCTTTTCAATTTTTATCTTTTGTGGTCTTTTCAGGCAGATGGGTATCTTTTAATTGCTCTCTTTTGTTGCATTTTAGGGGAATATGCAGCTTGCTAGTCTTTTTCATTCAATAAAGATTGGATTTTACTGTGTAACTGTGAATGATTTAATGACTGATTGTGTTTTGGGGGGTTAATTCAGTTGGTCGATGAATTGGTAATGGTAGTGAAACTGAACGATTCAATGATAAATGATAGGCAATGATGAGGTTAAGTCTTAGGATGAGAAAGGGAGTGATGGTGGTTCACCACACATGGTGAACATGATCTTGCATTCAATGAAGAGGAGGAGGAGAGGGACCCTTCAACTGCTCAACCATCTCATGCTACTGCCAAGGACTTTGAAGAAGTCCCTGATGCTAATAAGATTAATGAAACTGAAGTAGGTAAAGAAGCTATAGTTGTGATAGAATGGGATATGAAATCTGAGGGTTCTGAGAGCAAAGATGTGAGTGTTGGACATTTTTAGTCTGCCAAGGAATCTGATAATGGGAATGGGAACTCCAGCAGTTCAAGTTCAAGTTTAAATTCAAGTTCAAGTTCAAGTGATGAAATTGGAACCTTAAAGAACTCAAAGGATGAGTCCCATAATTCAGTAAATGAGACAGTTGCATTTGATGAGTTGGTTAAATCCATGGACTCTTTGCTCGCCAAAATGACTTCGATTACTGAAAATGTGCTGGCTGAGGAGACTGGTGATTTGGTTGTGGAATCTTCTGCTGCTCCAGTTAAAGCAGAGGCCTCTGTACCTGAGGTGAAAAGCATTGATAATTGTAATGCTTTATTAGAGAAATCAACAGGATCTCAAGTAGAGGCAACTTATCTTGCGGTGGAGAAAAATGATGATTAAGAACATTCCTCCTTTGATGAGAATGTTAGAACAATAAGTTTGGAGGAACCTAAGCCAAGGGAATTTGACAGTGAAGTATCAGCATCGGTGTCGCAGAGTCCTATCCCGAAATATACTATTGATGCAGAACATGTTAAAGATTTTGATACTCCAGAATGCTCTGATTATCAGGTTCTTACATATTTCAAATGCATGCATCTCTCTCTCTCTCTCTCTCTCTAATATATATATATATTATATATATATATATATATATATATATATATATATATATAAAACTAAAATAAAAAATTACGTACCCCATTGTCCAGTGGCTCCTCGCTATGCGAAGGTAAGGAGAAAGAATATTGTCCACAGCCTTATCTTTGCATATGCAAAGAGGCTGTTTCCGTATTTGAACCTTTGACCAACAAGTCACTAAGACACAATTTTACTGCTGTGTCAAGGCTCACCCTCATATATATATATATATATATATATATATATATATATATATATATATACACACATATATATAAGTTTAATTAGACACTTTTGGTAGTGAGAATTTTTTACTTTTTTTGACAATTACTTTAAATCTTTTCTTTGCTGAATCAATCAATATGCAGCCGCTTGTAGCACGAGTTCCACCTGTGGTGCAAAAGACTTCCTGGTGGAGTTGCAGTGGACTGTTTGATGTTCTGTCAGGCTCCAACAGATAAGTTCAGGTCGGGAATTATTGTCTTAGAAAATCATATTTGTTTGAAACTTGAATACGTTGTCAACTTCAAAAGTTTTACTTGTCATGTGTGTTTGTATATGTGTGCTTCCTCATACTTTTTTGCAATTGTTTAAGTTGCTTGCCTTCTCACGTTGTTGCTAACTGGTCAGATTTTCTTCCATTTTTTACTTTAATGTTTTCAAAGAGTAGTTTGTTGGTTTTATTGTATTCACCAATTATTGCTCAGTTGATTATGGACTTCTTTCTTGGCATCTTTTATTTTTTGTTTTCATGTATGATGTGTTGCTGGTTATTATGGTTGTGTGTTTTATCCATTAATGTGATATGCAATGGAAATATGAGGAGATAACACACTTGTGCCCACTGAATCCATATTAGAAAATTAGAGCAAATCATAATTTATTCAGGAAACAAGGATATGAATGATTTAAAATATTAATTAATTTGTGGCTGTTGGTTTGGAAAATGACAGTACATTTTGAAACCCGCAAATATGTTCATTCAGTCATAATATTGCTATTTACACTTGGTGCCAATAATTTATTTAGGTCTTTCTAACTTCCTACACTTGGTGCCAAGAGGATTAATTTTACTGAACTATTTATAGGCATTAAAAATCACGAGTTGCTTTGACTGCTAATAATACTTTAGCATGCATTATTCTGAATCCAGAATCTTTGTTGTCATTTGGATTACTATATGAATGTAGCACTAGGAGGGCATGGTTCTTACTGAATTAATAAAGTGTCTTCTTATTATTCAGCAGGCTGAATCTTGGTTATGGTTTCAACTGAGGTGATGAACTATTCTTATTTGTGGGCGGCAAAAAGATTTAGTTAGTGCATTTTCACTTGATTCTATATGTGAAAATTATGTATATTCTGTCCATTTTTAGTTATTTTATAATATATTCTAAAACTTATTTGTATTGCTCCATATGCTTCTTGTATTATTTCATTTGGTAATTTAACAGTTTTATGGCTTTATTAGTAAATTCATTATTGAGATTCATAGCAAAATTAGGAAAACAATTATAGAAGGCTGGTCCATCATGCAAATTGCTTTCTAATATTGTTATTATTGAGTCATTAATTTTTTTAAGTCTAGCATCTCTTAATAACATTAATATTGGACTATTTATTCCTAATCTATAATTAGGTTTTGCTGTTACTTGTATTAGTCCTAAACGTATAAAATTATATCCTTTTCTTATATGTTCATTTAATATTGATTGCTCTAAAAGATTTATTATCTTATTATTATTAGTTCCTAGATAACTATATTCTAGTACATGTATTTCATCTTTTGATGTGGAAAATATATTTTGTTTTGCCATTTGTATTTCCATATCTTTATTAACTCCTGATGATGTTGATGCATTATCTTGGGTATTTCTTATGGCTATTTGTTTATCTTTATTGTTTCTCCCTAAATCACTTAGACTTTATAGAATCTGTATCTTTATTATGCTTAATTTCTATAGAATTTGTATCAACTAGTATAAACTTATAAAAAGTTATATCTTTTAACTCATGGGTTACTGGATATTGGATATGGTTTGGAAAAAGTTTATTGGCTAATTCGGTAGGACTCATTTTTAACTATGGTTCTAGATAACTTTGAATAGTATAAGCCACACATGATATATAAAAGAAAACCTTTAAGACATCCTGTTAGTGGATCTACTATAGATTTGGATTTAATAGGATTAGATAAAATAGTAACCCAAAGGTTTCTATACCAATTTATCATGGAACAGAAGCATCCCCACTAGATCACAAGTACTAAATACTCTTGATTAGAGAAACAATTCCTTTTAAAATAGATAAAGAATGGATTAGAAAAAAAATTATGGAAGATTATAATAAAGATTATAGAAAATGGTATTTTTTCTACATATAGTAAAGAAGAAACAAAAAACTTTAGAAAAAAATATTATAATTATATGGAAGAAAATGAGATTAATATATATTTTTTTATTTGTTTTTCAATATACAAGAAAAATATATTAGGCCTATAATAAAAAAATACAATAACTTGGAAAACTACATATGATAAAATAGTAAATTAGAATATCCTCCTTAAAAGGA
>PYAF01002032.1:13443-23657 GCA_007407185.1 Glycine tomentella | reverse complement strand
GTTTGTTGGTGGCATTCAAGAAGCGTTCTTGAGTCTTGACAAGAAGTGGTGTGGATCAACATTAGAGGGCTTGTATCTTCAAGCCTATTCTTGATCATCAATTTCGAATATAAACAAGGTAACATCTATGTCCTAAAGAATGATTCTTGAATGGTATGTGTGTTTCCGCTTTGAAAATTTTTGTTTTTCTTCTCACATTAGTAATCGATTACAATGTTCATCAAGGCAGTTCAAAAAGTGAATTAAGTGAAAATAATCGATTATCACGACATGTAATCCATTACAATGTTCTTGAAAGGTTTTCTAGAAAATACAAAGATCAAATTAATCGATTGTTTTATTGAAATAATCGATTATACCAGAAAGAAACTTATTTTTCCAAAACCTTATGAGTTGATTTAAAAACTTATGCAATTTTATCAAAGCCTTGTGAACTCTTTCTTATAACCACATGAATTTAATAAATGATATGAATGCAATGCACTTGGATCACCAGAAATGCTTTCTTCCTTTTACATTCAATCACAAATTAATCTTCAAGGCTTCATGGCATGTTGAAAGTTCAAAACCTTCCTTCTTGAATCAATTTATCCTTTGTACTTCAAGTGGTTCCCCCTCAATTCAACACCTTGTTTCTCGTGCACTCAGCGTCAACACTCGCGCTAGTAGCGTGAGTTTACAGAAACATTTAGAATTTTTATGTTCATAGCGCTACCAGCGCCAATCCTGGAGCTATCAGCGCGATAAGACAGTTTGCTCTATTCATTATTGAAGAATTTTCCAGCCCACGCTAACAGCGCCACTACTCCTTGTAGCGTGAGATAGCAGTGACTTTTGAATATGTGGTGCTACCAACCCCTATTCCTGCGCTATTGGCGTGGGAAGACAAAAAGTTTTTTTTAAAAAAAAAAATATGCAAAAATTAAATTAAAACTAAAAGAAAAGTTATTCAATTAAAACAAAAAAAAATAAACTAAAACTAAAGAACTAAATTAAAATAACAAAAAGAAATTCAAAGACAAAACTTAAATTTCTTGGATTTCCTTCCAATTAGCGCTTGTTTAACGTCATGAACATGACACCGACCCTTCAAGGTTCAAGTGAAATCAATGAAATGGACATTGTGGAAAAATAAAGGGAATACTCATAATAACCAAGAGGGGGGTCAATTGGTTAAACCTTAGTATTTTAAAATTAATTCAAATCAGAGTTTAAGGATCTTTGTCACTTTCAAAACCAAGAAATCTTTTTACTCAATCAAATAGCTCAACCCCTTGGAATTAATTTGCTTAAAACAGAACTTGTTGAACAATGAATATGAATCAAAAAAATCAATGAACAATAAAAGTAATAGAGATTGAGAAACAACACACAAGCAATTTATACTGGTTCACTTCACAACTGAAGCTACATCCAGTTTCTTCTAATCAACACTAGATTAGAGTTCCACTATTATAAATCTTGTTCTTACAAGCTAATTACAAGACTTCCCCTTTATTAACCCTAGATAAAGAATAGAAAACTAAAACCCTATTAGAATTCTAAGGAGCAAGAACCAAAGAACACTACTCTATTCTTTAACTAGAGAACCTTTCTCTAGAACCAAGCAAGAAGAACCCACTTACAATAGTAATTACAAAAGAAATTCAAATACGAATTCACACACAAAGATTAAGGAGAGAGACAACCTGATGATCCAATGAATGTCATGCACATGAGTTTCCAAATCAGGTTGAATGGCAAAACAAATCAGCACATGATTTTCCTTATCTTTGAAAAGTTTCTTACTCAAGATTCATTCAATGACCCATGAATGATTTGAAAGAAGCAAGAAGTAATAGAACATAGAAAATCACTTTGAAAAGATTAGAAGACTTGTGTGAGCTCAGAAAATATGAGTGGGTACAATCTCTCAAAGTTAGAAAATAAGCCAAGCTTTCAAACTTATTTATAACAGAATTTGTAACTAACTGTAATCGATTAAACGCGCCTAATATCGATTAATCCGCTCATGTAATCGATTAAAGTACCCATGTAATCGATTAAACTGCTCAAGAATGTTTCTAGGTTTTAGCAACGAGCAAATTAATCGATTATCCCAAGCTGTAATCAATTAAACCGGGAAGTTCAGGATAACAAAATGCACTATGTAATAGATTACAAGATTTGGTAATCGATTAATGCAGAAGACTTATATTTTCAAAATGAACTGTGTAATCGATTAAAGGCTGTGGTAATCGATTAAGACACGGAAATGGCTTTTCTCAAATAGCCTATGCAATCGATTATCCCAGTAGTACTTTAAAATCCATGTTTAACTATGTAATCGATACAACACTTAAATAATCGATTTAAATAATTAAAAATGCATTTTTGTTGTAAACAAAGGCCAAATAATCAATTATTCCGATGGGTAATCGATTACAATGTTCATAAAGATTTTCCAGATTGAACGAAGAACAAAATAATTGATTATATCAGTAAGGTAATCGATTAAACCAGTGAAAATATCATTTTTCCAAAAACCTTTCAATCAGATTAAAACCTTAACCAAAATATAAAAGCTTTGTTATTTTTTATGAAAACCATTTAAGTTTATGAATAAATAAGTGAGTGCAAAGCATGGATCATCAAATTAGCCTTTCTCTTACACATAATACAATTAAACAACTTCAAGGCATCCAAGCATGTTGAAAGCTCAAAACCAGTCTTGAATCAAATCCTTTTTAATCTTCATGATGCTCCCCTATATCCAACATTGTGTTCCTCTATACTTTTCCTCCATAATATAATTTTAATCGACAACCATTGACCTTGAAAGGTCTTTCAGTATCTATAAGAGATATCTCAACTGTCCCATATGGAAACACATTTTTCACAACAAATGGACCAGACCAACGAGATTTAAGCTTACCTGGAAATAACCTCAATCGAGAATTATACAATAATACCTGCTGTCCTGGTTCAAATTCTTTTGGATGAATCTTCATATCATGCCACCTTTTAGTTTTTTCCTTATAAATCTTAGCATTTTCATAAGCTGCTAACCTGAACTCATTAAGCTCATTTAATTGCAACAGTCTTTTCTCACTAGCTTTAGAGAGTTCAAAGTTCAAAAACTTAGTTGCCCACATGGCTTTATGCTCTAATTCAATAGGCAGATGACATGACTTACCATACACCAGTTGGAATGGTGACATACCTATCGGAGTTTTGAAAGCCGTCCTATATGCCCAGAGTGCATCATCAAGCTTCAGTGCCCAATCTTTCCTAGAACTCCCCACTGTTTTCTCCAAGATTCTCTTCAGTTCTCTGTTGGAAATCTCTTCTTGCCCACTTGTTTGAGGGTGATATGGTGTAGCTACTCTGTGAGTGACCTTATATTTAGTAAGCAAGCTTGTAAACTGCTTGTTGCAAAAGTGAGTCCCTCCATTACTTATTATAGCCCTTGGCACTCCAAAACGGGTGAAGATATTCTTTCGCAAGAAAGATACAACCACCCTTGCATCATTTGTAGGTAAAGCAACAGCTTCCACCCATTTAGACACGTAGTCCATAACAACGAAGATATATTGATTGGAATATGACTTAGGAAAGGGTCCCATGAAGTCAATTCCCCAAACATCGAATAACTCCACTTCTTGGATGTTGTTAGGTGGCATTTCATCCTTACGAGATATGTTTCCCGTTCTCTGACATCTATCACACTTTTCCACAAACTCTCGTGCATCTTTGAAGAGTGTGGACCAGTAATACCCATTTTGCAATACCTCAGTTTCAGTTGCACACCTGCGAGTAACACTGTCAGTACATTGAAAATAAAGGAATGGGTTATCCCAGTAACACCTCCTTGCATCATGGAGGAATTTCTTTTTCTGCTGCCAAGTAAGATTTTCAGGTATTGCTCCCACCGCTTTGTAATTTGCCATTTCTGCAAACCATGGTCTAATCTAAACTGCCATCACTCTCTCATCAGGAAATGATTCATTAATTTCCAGTTCTAGTCCTTCTTGCAATTTCCTTTCTTGAATCCTAGACAAGTGATCAACCACTTTGTTTTCCTCTCCAGTCTTATCCTTGATTTCCAAGTTAAATTCCTGAAATAAAAGCATCCATCGCAATAAGCGTGGCTTTGCATCCTGCTTATTGATCAAGTACTTAAGAGCAGCATGGTCAGTAAACACAATAACTTTAGACCCTATCAAATAAGATCTAAACTTATCTAATGCATATACTACAGCTAGCATTTCTTTTTCTATGGTGGCATAATTAACTTGTGCCTCATTTAAAACCTTACTAGCATAATATATCACATGCATTGAGGCAAGCTTCATTAAAACAGAATTCAGCTTCCTTTTCTAGTAAGTGACTGAGAGGTTTTTCAAGTTTTGAGAAGCCTTTGATGAACCTTCTGTAAAAACCTACATGACCTAAGAAACTCAACACACCATTATCATTAACAAAAGGTGGAAGTTTTTCAATCAACAATAACTTGGCCCTATCAACTTCTATTTCTTTTTCAGAAATCTTATGGCCTAGAAGAATCCCATCACGAACCATGAAGTGACATTTTTCCCAATTTAAAACTAAATGTGTTTCTTGGCATCGTTTCAATACCTTAGCTAAATTAACTAGACATGCATCAAAACAAGAACCAAAAACAGAAAAGTCATCCATAAATACCTCTAACCCTTTTTCTACCATATCAGAGAAGATAGAAAGCATACACCTTTGAAATGTTACGGGTGCATTGCATAGGTCAAATAGCATTCTTCTGTAAGCAAACACTCTAAATGGATAAGTGAAGATTGTTTTCTCCTGGTCTTCTGGAGCTACTGGAATCTGATTGTAGCCATTATATCCATCCAGGAAGCAAAAGTAAGCATGGCCAGCTAACCTCTTGAGCATTTGATCCATGAAAGGAAGTGGGAAATGATCTTTTCTTGTGGCATCATTGAGTCTTCTGTAATCCACACACATTCTCCACCCAGTGATAGTTCTAGTGGGAATTAATTCATTATTATCATTCCTAACAACGGTCATCCCACCTTTCTTGGGAACGGTCTGAACTGGACTCACCCATGCAGTGTCTGAGATTGGGTAAATCATTCCTGCATCTAACAATTTCACCACCTCTTTTCTGACTACCTCTTTCATGGTAGGGTTAAGTCTTCTCTGTGGTTATCTCACTGGTTTTATATCATCTTCCATCAAGATCTTGTGAGTGCAAAAAGAAGGATTAATGCCCTTCAAATCAGAAATGGCCCACCCAATAGCAATCTTATGCTCCTTGAGCACCTTCAACAATTTCTCTTCTTCAACTGCTGACAATCCTTTGTTGATGATGATAGGATATGTCTCTTCTTCACCCAAGAACACATATTTCAGATTTTCAGGTAATTCTTTCAGCTCTATTTTTGGTGCTCCAATCGCTATATCAGTTTCTTTCTTCTCTAGCACCTCCATTACAACTTCCAACTTTTCTGGTGAAGTGTCCTTGTCTCTAATCTCCATCTCCTCTACAAGCTCCTGAGTAACTTACTTCTCTGTGCATATCTAATACATCAATTCTAAAACAATCATTTTTGTCAATAGGATTTTTCATGGCATCAAAAATATTAAAAATTATTGACTCATCAAACATCCTAAGTTCTAACTTCCTTTGTGCTACATCAATTATAGCTCTAGCCGTAGCCAAAAATGGCCTACCTAAGAGAACAGGTATTTCACTCTCTTCCATATCTAAAACTATAAAATCAGCTGGAAAAATAAATTTGTCAACCTTAACCAAAACATCTTCAATGACTCCACTCGGCTTCCTCAATGATCGATCAGCAAGTTGAAGAGACACCATGGTCGGCTTTAACTCCATAATTCCTAGAGACTTGCATACTGATAAAGGCATTAAGTTGATGCTAGCTCTAAGGTCACATAGTGCTCTTCCAACATTGATATTACCTATTGCAATGGGAATGTTGAAACTCCCTGGATCTCAAAGCTTAGGTGGAACTCTCTTTTGAATTATAGCGCTGCACTCTTCAGTAAGTACAATTGTTTCACAGTCCTGTAACTTATGCTTTCTAGACAACAAATATTTCATAAATTTAGCATAGTTAGGCATGTTAGCTAAAGCTTCAGCAAAAGGAATATTAATATGCAACTTTTTAAACATCTCTAAAAATTGAACATACGGTTTCTTTTGAGCTTGTTGCTTAAGCTTCATTGGATATGGTGGTTTCTCAAAGCGAGAGAAATCCATCACCTTTTTAGGATTTGCAACAGCTGGTTCCTTTACCTTGCTTCCTTGTATCTCCACTTCTACTTTCTGCTCAACGTTTGATTGGGTTCATCTTCATCTCCGGCCTTTTCCTGCAGTATCTTGGTCTTCTCTTGAGGTGTGATCACAATTCCGCTCCTTGTGGTAATTGCTTTAGCCTGCTCTCATGGATTGACCACTGTGTCACTAGGAAACTGCCCTTGTTGTCTTTCCGTGAGCTGCTTTGACAACTGACCAATATGATTTTCCAAGTTCCGAATAGAAGCATCTTGATTTTTATGATGAACTCTGGTCTCATTAATGAACGCATTTGTAGCTTGAATATGCTCATTAGTGGTCTTTGACAACTGTAACATGGCTTTCTCCAATTAAGATGGCTCTTTAGGTGGAAGAGGTGGAGGTTGCATATAATTATTAGATTTGTAGGCTAACCCTCCCCCTTGAAACCTTCTCTAAAAATTAGTTCCCATAGCAAAATTCTGATTTCTCTGGAAATTTTGCTGAGGTCTTTGATCATGCCATACACCATTTACCTGAACTAGATCAACTCCTATCAATGTAGGACATTCATTTGTTTCATGGTCTTCTTGACAGTATTCATAATTAACTAATTGTGTTCGAATAGGTGCAACTTGAATTGTAGACACTTGAAGCTTGTCAATTCTCTCATTAAGCTTGGTTAACTGCTGTGACAAGAGTTTTTGCTCAGCTAGCATGGCATCGCTGCTTCCCAACTGACTAACCTCTCGTTTAGGCTGAATTATAATGCTTTCATTTTCATTTGTGGCTAAGGAATCAATCAACTCATAAGTTTGAGTTGTTGTTTTAGATCTAATTGAACCTCCAGATGCAACATTTACAATCATTCTTGATTCAGGTGTCATTCCATTGAAGAAAATTTGCACCTTCTTCCCAACTGGCATATCGTACTGGGGACATTTTCTGATCAGTTCTTAAAATTTGTTCCAGGCTGCACACAATGTTTCTATTCCATGTTGAGTGAAATTAGTGATCTCATTCACCAATTTGTTGTATTTTTCCGTATTGAAATATTGAGCAAAGAATTTTGCAACCAACTCTTCCCAAGTGGTGATGCTATTAGAAGTCCGTCTGTCTAATCATCTGAGAGCTTTTCCTTTAACTACAAAAGGAAACAATCGCAGTCTAATTGCATCATCTGGCACACCTTGATGTTTGATTGTGTCACAGATCCTCAAAAATCTATCAACAAAATCATGTGGATCTTCATCATCTTCTCCACCAAACTGGCTTCGCTCCACCAAAGTGATTAATGACGGATGAATGTCAAAATGGTGGGCTTCAATTGGTGGCCTGACAATACTAGATATTGGTCTGGTGAACAATGGAGCAAGAATATCCTCCATCAATTCATCCTCTGGTTGTGGTGGATTGTTGTTTCTTTCAGCCATTTTTAATTCAATCTCAGGTTGTGAACTAGAAATTCCTTCTTCCTTCCTCTGTTTGGCTAACTTCCTGTTTCTTCTGGCAGTCTTTTCTATTTCTGGATCGTACTGTAGAGTTACAAGATCAATTATACCTCGCATACAACTAAGGAAAGAAGATCAGTAATACAATAAATCCAATTTAAAGATACAGAGTTACTATAAAATTAGCATTTTCAATCCCCGGCAACGGCACCAAAAATTTGTTGCGAATTTGGCAAGTGCACCGATCGTTCCAAGTAATAAAGTGATAAGAAGAGTATTGTCTCCACGAGGATTGAGGAACAAAATTTATTGTGACTATTATCTTTAAATTGGATGAAATAAAATTGAATTGAATTGTGATTTGTATTGTGGATTGAGAAATTTAAATAACAAAATTAAAATGCAATAAGAATTAAAAACAAAGTTAATTAGATTTGAAGAATTTATTAAGAAGAATTGTAGTCAGAACACATTCACCTTTTGATCCCTACCTCCTTTACTTGGATTAACTACTAATTTAATTATTCTAATTGTTCAGATAATGTATCTTTCCGTTAAACTAGTTAAATCCTAATTCCTTAGTGACTTTAACCCTTTAATCCAATCAAAACCCTAATTCCTTAGTGATCTCCCATAAATTAAGCATTAAGAAAATACATTTATTCATCTGCAATCATACATCCCTATGCCTAGGTAATGTAACAATTGTTATTTTACTCTTGTCAAAAATCAAAGCCCCAACATTCCTGTTGTAAACCCTAACTCTCAAAACTTTATTAGAATGATCAGCCCTAATAAAGATATTATCAATGCAACACAAAATAAAATAAAACAACTTAGCATAAAAGAATAATAGAAATCAATCCAACTATAGAGGAGTTCACATTAGGTTTTGGCCCTAACTACAATGAAGAATTAGTCAGACATATTCATGTCTGACCTTAAGCACATGAACAAAATATACCTAGATCAAGAATCTCAAAGGAAAAGAAGAAGAAGTATAAACTCCTTCAATCTTGATTTAATCTTCTTGACCTAGCTTCTTTCAATCCCTAAAGCTGTCTCTTTTACTCTTGTTCTATTGTTTCTCAGTGTAGTCATCGTTTTTCTCTTCCTCTCAGTCTATATTTATAATTAGGTTGTAGAAACCCCTCTTTATCTTCTATTTTCGTGCAATATCAGTTCAAATTTTGAAATCCCGTGTCGCTGGCGCTAGCGGCGTGCCTCTGGCACTGATAGCGTGGCCTGCTTAATTGTTGGTGCTGATGGCGTCGTATCTCACGCTAGTAGCGTGAAATGGCAGTGGAAATTGCTGTCTTCTGATTCTGTGGGGCTGTTGGCATCACATCTCACGCTGGTAGTGTGAGATGGCAGTGGATTTTTGTGCATTTTAACTCCTTGGTGCTAATGGTGCGAGACATGGCGCTTATGGCGCCACATTCTAGAAAGATTTCCTTATGTTTGCTTCATGGTGCTGATGGTGCAACTTCCCGCGCTAGTAGTGCTAGACTTCAAAAAATCTTGGTTTATTGGCTTTTCTTTCTTTCACTTTTTCTCTTGTTTTCCTACTATAAATTGCAAAAAGATGAGATAAGTTATGAATTGAAACTAATCAATCAAAATATCCAAACTGAGATCGAATATGATTCCATTATGATCAATTTGTGCTTCTTTTAGCTTGAAAAACATTATATGCTAGACGCATATAAGCACCTTACAAATCTAAGGTCCGACTTGTCCGGGGTCTGACTTCGGCACCTTATAAATCTATATTTCAAAATCCATAAAAGTTATATTTCAAGGTTAAACCTTCATCACAGCAACCTCCTAAGCATACTTTTCCAGAGTGTAAACCTGAACATTACATTCACTCCACCTTTTTAAGAATTTTGACCACAAAATCCAAGGCCATACCTGTTAAACAACTTGGGGTACAGCTCCAAAAGCTCCTGGTCTCGCTCCCAGGTCGCCTCCTCAGGTGTCCTCCCTTCCCACTGTACCTTGACTATGGGAATAGCCTTACTTCAAATCTTCTTCTCCATTCTGTCAAGAATCCATGCTGGCTATGTAGGACATGTCAGATTCTCCCTAATTTGAATGGTGTCAGGCTCCACCACGTGCAAAGGGTCTGGCACATATCTCCTTAGCTATGATACATGGAAAACATCATGCAGCCCGGACAATTGGGAAGGCAAAGCTAGCCTGTAGGCCACTGGTCCTATTCTCTGGAGAATCTGGTAAGGACCAATGAATCTAGGACTGAGCTTCCTCACGCCCAATGCCCGTCCAACATGTAACGCCTCTCTTTACTCTCTGGTGCTTGGTTTATTTTAGATAGAATCTTGTGTCCACTTTTAAATTAGTTATAAATTTTTCACGAAATTCTTTTCGCTTTGCTTGCTAAATTTACGATAAACGATTTTCCTCACCACGGTTCATGCAAATAAAATTTATTAATACACATTGAATTGTTAACAGTCCAAATACAG
>PYAF01002031.1:1382007-1411286 GCA_007407185.1 Glycine tomentella | reverse complement strand
AAACAGAAACAATATTAAAAAAAAAAAAAAACAACATCGGTTTTCTAAAGAAAACCGATGTTAACATATGACACAACATCGGTTTTCTTAAGAAAACCGATGTTAACATATGACACAACATCGGTTTTCTTAAGAAAACCGATGTTAACATATTAAACAACATCGGTTTTCTTAAGAAAACCGATGTTAACATATGACACAACATCGGTTTTCTTAAGAAAACCGATGTTAACATATGACAATATGACACAACATCGATTTTCTTAAGAAAACCGATGTTAACATATTAAACAACATCGGTTTTCATAAGAAAACCGATGTTAACATATGACACAACATCGGTTTTCTTAAGAAAACCGATGTTAACATATGACACAACATCAGTTTTCTTAAGAAAACAAATGTTAACATATGACACAACATCGGTTTTCTTAAGAAAACCGATGTTAACATATTAAACAACATCGGTTTTCATAAGAAAACCGATGTTAACATATGACACAACATCGGTTTTCTTAAGAAAACCGATGTTATACTGTAATCGTATACATTTTTAACTTTTTATATTTTCAGATAAAGACATCGGTTTTGGTCGGGGAACCGATGTTGTGATATCACGTTAACATCGGTTTTGAAAACCGATGTTAACTTCTACGTATTTAACGTCGGCTGATTCAACATCGGTTCAAAACCGATGTTGAATGTCAAAAATAACCGATGTTAAATCATGTTTTTCTAGTAGTGATAGATAAGAGGGTATAAGGAATACCAAATCACATACAGGATTGAAAGCCAAATATTGAACCCAAGTGCTGGTTGCAAGATATTAAGCAACTCTGAACTACTAAATACCCAGTAACCAGGCTCTACCTAAAATGTTGTATACCCCAAAACCAGAAGCAGTGCTCTGTAACATTTAGAAAAGAAGCCTATATTATTCAACCTATACTGTAGGCATATAAGGCCAACACCAGCCAAACCAACCCAAAACACTCTTCAAGAATTACTCATACTGGGATTATACGCAGACAAGCTCCAGGATCAATGCTCCATTGCAAAAAGGAGTAGCCAAAATCATTCGAAAGGCAAGATAGCCAGAACCAGGCTGAGAAGATAATATTATGGATGAATTGATGCTATCAACATTATTGAAGGGTAAATTAAATTTGTAAATTGGTAGTATCAATATTATCTTGAGTAAGTTAAATTTGTATTTCGAAACAAAGTTCTGAGTTTGAATTTATAGATATTTTTTTTTAAAAAAAAGAGTCAACAAAAGTTATCATTAAAATTCTTTTTTACATATTAGTCATCAATTAAATTGATAAATATTTAAAATATGATAGAAAACAATTATAGTAAAAGTGACTTACTAGTATTTTTTACTAGTGTAAGTCTAATTACTTTTAAATTTTTAATTAAAATGCTTAAAATAGTATATTAAAATAGTTAAAATAAAAAAAATGGTGTTTATAATAATTTATACATTCTACTCAATCAATTAAACTAAATATTTTTAATTAAAAAAATTGTGTTTTAAAACTAATAAAAAATAATCCACCTATTAAGTTGTTATTAAATTAAATATTCAACGCATGATATCAAGTATTAATATTCTATATGATGCTAATATAATTGTTTTACGAATTTTGAAGAGTAAAAAAGAAAAATGTGAAACAGTTAGGGCGGTGGCAGAAGAGACCAAGAATAGAGAAGGTAGAGACAAAAGCAGGGGATCAAATCCCAATTTAACCACGGTGCAGTACAACTTCTTACAATACCTTATTTTCTGACACCACCAAGATTAAGAGAAAATATTATGATACTATTCATTCTTAACTTTTTGTTGGACTCGTTTTTCTTTGCTCCAACACCAATAATAATAAAATTAAAAAATAATAACATCCGAGACGCCGACGACTAACCACCAAGCTTATATTGTCTGTCGACTTTTCTTTCTCTCTCTGGTCTCAGGCACACAACTCCACTCTCTCTCTCTCTCTCTCTGATTCAGCTTCTTCATCTTCAGCGAAATCGAGTTCTAACCGTAGATCGTGCTTTTGCTTTTGCGTCTGAGAAGCCACTTCTCTACTTGCGGTTCTTCTTCTTCAATTTGATTCGATTCGCTTGCTGGAAAATTCTGTGAGCCCACCTTTTTTTCTCACCAATGCCTTATTTTTCTTTTTCTAGTTTTAAAATAATTGTCCGCGTTTGGCTGTTATGTTTTAATTCTTCTTCGTTTTCGTTGTTTAATTTAGAAGCTTGTTCGGTTATTGTCTGTTTGTGGACGTTATTCAGAGCTTGGGGGGGGGGGGGGTTATTTTGTTGTCGGTGAGGGTTGTTTCGTTAGTTGGATCTGAGCTTAGTAATATAACAACTGCGTTATCGAGTTAAATTTAAGATTTATATTCATTACTTACGTTTGATTAATTATGGTTCTCTCTTTTTGTAAAAAAAATAGACAAGATGTTTCTAAAGAGAAGTGTGTTTGATGTCAGATTAGTTGGAAAGGGGATCTTATGTTTTGAATTTTGTAGTTGAGTGAAGGAGAGGATGTCTGGTGGCACGCAGAAGAGTCTGAGAAAAGCACTTGGAGCCCTTAAGGATACTACAACAGTCTCGTTGGCTAAGGTCAACAGTGATTACAAGGTATAAGACTCTGTTGGATATGGGATCACTGGATCGGGTGTTTTGTGTTTGTTCTCAATGGGTTTATTTATCATGTTCCAGGAATTGGACATTGCTATAGTTAGGGCCACAAATCATGTTGAACGTCCAGCTAAGGAAAAACATATAAGAGGTTTGTTTTCTCCCAGTCGTTATGATTGTTTGTGCTTTCTACAGAAATAATTTATGGGGTGTGTCTACTACTGGTTTGATGTTTCTGTTTCGGCTATTTGTTACTACGTATTTGTAGATTGTAGGAGGAACAGTTACGATTTTGATTCCAATTGTTTCTATGCTCTCTCTTGCAGCTATATTTTCAGCTATCTCAGCTACAAGACCCAGGGCTGATGTTGCCTATTGCATCCACGCACTTGCCAGGCGGTTATCAAAGACACATAACTGGGCAGTATGTGTATTATGTATTACATCGCTGCTAAATATGGTTTATTAGCTTTGTGATCTGTGTTCGTCTTATATGGACATGAAATTTTTCAGTGTATTTTTCACTTGTGGACTGGGAATGTGAGATATGAATCTTTTATGAATTTAGTATCTGTTTGCCTATTTTCTTTGTTGCAAGTTGATGAAACATTACGTTTACAAGTTGTATTCATGAATTATTATGTGTCCCTCACGTCTGGAGATTGTGGCATGACCGTGGCCTTATGGCCAAATATCTGGATAGCAATGTTAACAAAAGACCACCAAGAATGTTTTAATGATTATCAAAATTATTATAAAATCGAGATTATTTTATCTAATTCTGAAGCTACAGTATTTGTTTGCACTATATTTGCACAACAATTTCTGCAGTTCTCATGTAATTCTTCAGTCGTCTTTAGTTCTCAACTTCTCATGTAAATCACCGCTGAGCATGTGTGGTTTTTATTTTGATTCCATATTGGTTGATTGGCAAGATGTTTACCTCTAGGTTGCATTGAAAACTTTAATTGTCATTCACCGTGCTCTAAGGGAAGTTGATCCTACATTTCATGAGGAACTCATCAATTATGGGAGAAGTAGAAGTCATATGCTCAACATGACTCATTTTAAAGATGATTCCAGTCCAAATGGTGCCTCTGTCTTTCTCTCCACGATTGCTTTTATAGTCATTTTTGTTATTATGCTTGTTTAATTTGTAGTTGTCATTCATTGTTTTATTGCTCAGCATGGGATTATTCTGCATGGGTTCGCACTTATGCCTTATTTTTGGAGGAAAGGCTGGAATGTTTCCGTGTGTTGAAGTATGACATTGAGGCAGACCGTCCTGTAAGTACTTTTTTTTTTTTTTTTTTTTTATCATTTTCATTAACTTACTGTTTTAAAATTAAGATTGTTCACATCAACATGAGTAGTTGAATTATCTGCGTAGTATCTATTAATGAGTATTATTCAGTAATAACATGATACAAGAAGGCCCTTACTTGTCATTGCTATCTTATTACATACATAAATCTAAATTAGGAAACTTTGCCATTTGTGAATTTTGTCACAGAGGACCAAAGATTTGGATACTGCAGAACTGTTAGAGCAGTTGCCAGCTTTACAGCAACTTCTCCATCGAGTTATTGATTGCCAGGTAAGCTTTTGATCCGCATAGTTCATGATAGATGAAATTTTTATCCAAACACTTCACAGGTGGTGGGTTTGGTTTAATGAACAAATTTTACAACATTGGCAGGCAGCATACTAATTGTTCAACTTGTTTTAACTTTTATGTGGTGCAGCCACACGGGGCAGCTGTAAATAACTTTGTCATTCAGTTAGCACTCTCAATGGTAGGTCAATTATTTAATCATACTATATTCTTTGGTAGTTTTTGCTCCACCACCTTTCTGAACGTACTTCATATTGTTTATAGGTTGCTTCAGAAAGCATTAAAATTTATCAAGCTATTAGTGATGGAACAGTCAATATGGTTGATAAGGTATATATGGTTATCTTAATGGATTTGAAGCTTGATGTTCAACTTTCTATGTATTTAGGAGACTACTATTGTGACAGTTTTTTGAGATGCAACGCCATGATGCTCTGAAAGCTCTTGATATATACAGGAGGGTTGGGCACCAGGTATTGCTTATGGTGTAATTTTCCTTTTTTGTTCTTAACTTTATCTATCCAGTTATGTTAAAGATTCTTTACATGAATCCAGGCTGAGAGACTGTCAGAGTTTTATGAAATATGTCGTAATCTTGACATTGGACGTGGAGAAAAATTTATTAAAGTTGAGCAGGTTGGTTGGTTCTTATGTCAAAGACATTTAGCTTGATTTTTCAATAGTTCTTTTGGGAAACATATACTAAGTTTATTAGTTGATGATATGAAGCCCCCTTCGTCATTTCTGCAAGCCATGGAAGAGTATGTCAAAGATGCTCCCCAGGGACCAATAGTTCGAAAGGATCAGGTATGGATGAACATCGAAGAACTCTGTTTTTTGTTATGGTGATCTCTGTGGTTTTATTTTAAGGATGCAATCATAAAGAGTGAGTGTATTATTTCATACACATCTAGTTGA
The DNA here is from genome assembly GCA_007407185.1 of Glycine tomentella. Lineage (NCBI taxonomy): Eukaryota > Viridiplantae > Streptophyta > Magnoliopsida > Fabales > Fabaceae > Glycine > Glycine tomentella. The sequence continues at coordinate 1,406,104 of PYAF01002031.1, read as the reverse complement.
CTCAGAAGGCACAAATGGAACCAGGGAATTGTTGGCTATCTACCAGTGAGAACAATGATATATTTGCTACTGAAAATTGCATTTTCTTTTAAAATAAAGTGGTTCTACTATTGTTTCAATCTGGCAAGTAGGTTTATACTGAAAATTCAAAGTTAATAAATACATTATTACTTGGTTCCTTCAAGTTCTCTGAGGAGTTGTATTATTTGGCCCATCAAAACATTTTGGAATCTCTTCCATTACCTTAAGAAACATTCCATGATGATTTTACTCGCTGTAAATTTGCTACAATATTTTTTTCTTTTCTGCAATGAATTTCATATATTTGTAGAATCAATAATATTAGTATTTTAGCTGCATGTTTATCATCCACATACTGTTTCTCTTTTCATTTGTTTCAGGAAGCTACGTCTTGTTGTTATCCTTTAACTTCTGAATATTTCTTGTATCTCGATGAAATGCAATATTTATATGCCATATAAATATATTTTACCAACCAGTGCTTTCATATTAATTAAACACAGGCTATTGAGAACAAAGCAGTTTTGGCTATTGAATACAAAAAGACAACAGAAGTGGAAGAGGAACGTCCACCCTCACCCTCACCCCCTCCACCTCCACCTTCTGAACCTGTGAAAGTGGAAGCACCACCAGTACAACCACCACCTGATCTGTTGGTAATTACTTTTTTTCTTGTGTTTGCTCTAGCCCTGTTTTTGGTATAATATTGTTGAGTAGTTCTACTAGTAATGATTTATTTATAAAAACGTTGCTTTAGCTGCACTAACAAATTTCTCTTCTGTTGGCTTTACTAATTAGAATTTGGAGGATCCTGTTCCAGCTGCTGCAGAGTTGGAAGAGAAGAATGCATTGGCTTTAGCCATTATTCCCGTTGGTAATTTGTTGTTCCTTTTCCTCCACTTTGTTTAATAAAAGCATTTGTGAACCTTCAAAAATAATTGACAGTAATAATTGGTACATGGAATTGGACTGAACTGGTTTTCATTTCAAGAAGTGTGATGTCTCACATTATGAGGATTGAACCTCTTAATTTTAGTGGCTAAGAATGTGAATCCCACATTGTTTTCCTTTTTCTGCACTTTTTTGGCAGTTAAGACTTGAATGTCCCATTTGATATTACTATTTAGAATATATTTAAGTGGATGTCTTAGGGTCAATTTATATGATGTCTTATTCATGGTGGTTTTCAGCTGTTGAACAACAACCTTCTGCTGTTTCAAATCAAGCAAATGGAACTACAGGATGGGAATTGGCCCTTGTTACTGCTCCTAGTTCAAATGAGAGTGCCACGACAGCTAGCAAACTGGTATACTTTCTTCTACAATAAATTGACTGTTTAGTTAGCTCGCATGATTAGTGAATACACATCTGTCTCTCACATTTAATGCATCTCAGCATTAACACTCACAAAAACTCCTTGCATGCACACATGTTTCTGTTTTTCTAATAATTAGTGTTGACCTGCTTGGTAATCAGGCTGGAGGTTTGGACAAGCTTACACTAGACAGCCTATACGATGATGCACTCAGGAGAAACAACCAAAATGTCAGCTATAATCCATGGGAGCCAGCAGCAGGGGGAAACATGATGCAACCGACAATGCACGATCCGTTTTTTGCCTCAAATACAGTTGCTGCTCCACCTTCTGTTCAGATGGCTTCCATGTCCAACCAACAGCAAGCTTTCATGTATCAACAGCAGCAGCAAATGATGATGGCTCCCCAACAACAATCTGTAAACCCTTTTGGAAATCCTTATGGAGCCGCTGCTGTCCATCCCTATGGCTCAGGTATGCCTGTTCAATCATACAATCCATATACAGGTCTCATCTAGGCATTTCCTGTGGAAAACAAATCCTTAATAAGCTCAAGGTAAAAAAGAAACGGGTACTCTGATTACTCTCAGCTTTCGATTCTGAGATTGGGAAACATGAAGAAGAATAGACTTGTATCATACGTTGTGTGTGTGCCATAGTTAGCTAGAGTGAAATTCTTTTTGAATAATTAGCACAGAGCTCCGGAGGGTTTTGATTATATGATTTTTTATGTACAAGGTAAATTGATAATGAGTTCTGATTCAAACCACTTAGTTTCATTTGCTCGATTGAGATTACTTCAACGCTTTAGCAGAAACTTTGCTCTTGATATATTGGTCTATATTGTTCTCAGTTGCTATTTCCTGTATATGGTGGGAACTACATTCATTATATGATTGTTATACATTATATGATTGTTATACAATTTGTTCTATGAAAACACGTCAAGTCTAATAAATGAGTCATTTTGGTTTGAGGAACACATTTTTTCTTCATTCTCACGTGTAATGTATTATTCTGTAAGACGTTTGTGTAAGTATTTAATTTATACTCATTTTTTTCTTCTCGATGGGTGAGAACTAAAATCCATAGAGGTTGTGAACTAGCAGTGTTTTTCCTTATTTGTTTGAGAAACTAATTAAGGTATAAATTGTGTTTCGTTGTAAATTTCATCTCCTTTTCTTATGGGGATACTCCTTTGGAATCGGAGAAAATACTTTAGCTGTATAAAATTTCAGGTTTCTTTGTGCTCCAATTTGTTTTTCTTTCTCACTATATTCCAAGTATTGGGGAAATCAATAGTTAAAGAAATACTAATGTTTGAATAAAAGAGAAAAAAAAAATCAATAGTGTCATATGGATTAACACAAATACACTAGGTAGTCTTTTCCGGTTTGACCATACATTTGGTCTTGGCAACTCCATTGGTTTGTCGACAAGGTTTCGCTATAATCATAGGACGTAGCTGTTAATAACTATGCCTGTGAGAACATTAAATTTATTTTAATATTCTTTTCAAAACTATTCCTGTGAACAGACTAATTAACATTAATAATTTATTTTTCTCTCAAAAGTCTTGTTATTCTAAAATTGATTTTAATTAGGATATTTTGTAAAAAAATCATTAATGCAGAAGACAAATTAAATTGAACCTTATAAATAAAAGACTGAAACACACTTTTAATTTGGATCTTACAATTAGGATTAGAGGAAGTATTTCAAACTATAATATATTATAAATGAAGATATAAGATTAACTTGATGGTTTAAGAGAAGAGGAGAAAGAAGGATTGTAGGTTTAAATTTTTCTCTCTAATAAAAAACTAACAAATTAATCTTGCTTATAGAAAAATAATAGAATATATATAAACGTTAAATACTAATTTTTGATATATTTTTTCACTGACAGGCATGGCCATGTAATCCGTATCAAATCTGATTCAAGAGAATCAAGACAATTAATATAAAAGCTTTTTCTACTGCAAATATGAAAGGTTATTCTTGTTAAAATGTTTCTTGGTTTTCACTTATCGAAATTATAATCTTATACGACAACGGGATTAGTTTCTTAACATTAAATTAAAGTGAAATAATTAGAAATCTGTAAAGGATATTAATTTCATTGGTTTAAAGTGCACCGGAAAATTACATAATGTATGTTTCAAGTAAGGTCTTCAGTAAAACGCTTTTGATATAAGTGATTGTGATTGCTATTAAAAAAACTCACTGTCAATGGTGGCGTGTAGCCCATAAATAAAGAAATAATCAACAATGGTAGTGTGTGAGATGAAGTTGAGGGGGGTGAAGGAAGGACTGAAGGTTACGCATCAGGTCAAACTCAAACAAGTGAAAAAGAAATTGCAGTTGTGCGGTCAAACACGAAAGACATTTCACATTTACGTCCTACGCATACAAGGGTATTTTGGATTTGTCATTTTACCCCCATCATGTAAGATAGGGTATTTTAAAAAACATTTATTTATCATTTTACCCCATAGTGCTTGACAAGTTGGAATTACAACCTTAATATTTACATAAAGTTGACAAATAAACATAAATAATATTTTTTAATAATTAATTATCAATTTGACACCGTCTAAAAAGTATTTACTGCTTGATTTATTATTTGCCCATAAAGTTTTATAATATTTTTATCTTCATATCCATGATTTGAAAAACATATTCGTATCCGGTCTCATATATGCATGTTTATTTTATTTATTTATTTTCATATATGCTTGATATTTATATATTCATACCTGCGTCCAATATTTGCACATTACTTATATATAAAATCAACAAATCAATAAAATAAAGTACTACTTAAAAAAGCACTATAACTAAATTGAATATTCACTTTTAAATAATTTAAACATAACAAGAAAAACATTCAAATATAATCTAAAGTCAATCAAACATAAGTCAATAAAAATAATATTATAAATATAATTATCCAACAAATTATCATCATATGAAAGTATCCTTTAAGATTTACAAACAAATACATTAAAATTAATTAATTTATAATTATATTTTACATGTGATGGTATTCTATATGAACAATTTTTTAGTTAGTTCAAAACAAAAAAGAATCAAGTATATAAAAATGAAAAACTTATTTAATGAGACTTGTACATGTGGGGTAAAAAGATATAAATTTGGATCAATTTATATTTTGATTTGACTCATACTAAATTTTATGTATGTGTTTAAATTTTATGTTAAATCTTTTATAACTAATTTTTTCCTTGAGATAGATAACTAAGTTTTATATAACGTTAGTTTATCTAGAAATTAAAAAATCAAAAGTTATGATGAATAATAAGATTAATTTTCAATTATCCATTCACCCCCTAATAATAAAATTAAAAAATTCATCAAATGAAATATGATTTATCTTTATTTTAAATTTAAAACAATAAAAAATATATTACATATAAATTTACATGATATTTTGAGTATTATCATGATAATAAGTTTCAAAACCAAATCTCACTTAATATAAAGTGTTTTTCAAAAGTAATGATCCGTAATTGACATAAATACATGACAAATTGTGTATCAACAAAAATTAAATTTTCGATCAATTATCATTAAATTAATGATTAATAATATATAAAAAGATTTTAATTAAACTAATATATATATACACACACATCGATGGATCTATATGGCCATGAGGATAGGCAGATGCACCCCCTAATTTCAATGAAATTACTATTATTTATTTTAAAATATTATATTTTGTACCCTCTAATTTTCTGTATTTGAATCTCCTTATGAGTTCATACTTAAAAGTAAGTAAATACACATTCTTATTTTAATAAAATGTAAATATTTATATTAAAATTTTATATTTTATACTTTTTTATCTTCATATTTAAATTCAATTATCTTATATTATAATAATAATTATAAATTTTTATTTTTTTAAATAAATTATCCCTACTTATCTGGATCTAGATCCGTCAGTATATATATAAATAATATGTGCAGATGGGACGGATAGTAGTTATATCCGTATACGGGTAAATAAATGAGTATTTATCCTACTTATCTAGAAATATTTTTGTGGGTGTTCGAGATTGAGTTAGTCTTGGTGCTCCCCCAACAACAAAGGTGTTTCAGCAAAATAATTATTTATGCATAATGTTGTTCCAACTGAAGATGGAACAGAAACACAGAAGGCTAAGCTTAGTTTCAAGGCTTTCTCTCTCTCTGAAGGCAGTGCCCATCATGTTCTCTTCCTAAACCCTTTCAACTCAACTACTTCCTTTCAATCCCCCATAGCTTCTTGTTCCACACCACAATCATCATTTAGCTCTGAAAAAAAAAAAAACAGAAAAATACTTTATTCCGAAAAAAAAAGAAGAAAAATAATAGAAATTAAAACGAAAAATGTCTTGGCTCTTCAAGACCAACCACGCTGACGCAGAATCTTCTAATCTCCACAACCGCACCGTTATCCACTCGTCTTCGCCGCCGCAAGCCGCCGCCGATCGCCACGGCGTCAAGGACGACATATCGCATATTTTCCGCGGCGTCGCCAACTTCCTCGCTCCGCCGCCGTCGTCTTCCTCTTCCTCCTCCGCCGGCGATTCCTCCTCCTCGCAAGCTCTGACAGGAATCCGGAACGATCTCGTGGAGATCGGCGGAAGCTTCAAGAACTCTCTCTCGCGCATTTCCTCGAACAAAGCCGTCACCGGAATCTCCAAGTTCGCTTCGCAGTTGTTGCAGTTGGAGCCTGATCAACAACGGAGCAACGATGACGACGCGGTGCCTGGAACGACGGAAGATGTTGTTCGTTTCGTGAAGGAGATTTCTACGCGGCCTCAGTGTTGGACCGAATTCCCCTTGCCACTCCATAACGGTACTTCGAGTTCGGTTCGATTATTATACGTGTTATTTGTTAATTGTTTTGATTGTGATTCTCTGTTTGGACCGAATTCTCTGTTATATGTATAATCTGATTAGTGATTAAGATAGAGTTTGTAATTGTTTGAGTTGATTGTACTCTTAATTTAATCGTGTTCTCAGACGTGCAGTTTTTGGGTGGTGCCTCTCTGGCTAATTGGCTAGATCTCATGAGTTTCGTGGTCGTTTTTCTAAGCTTATCATTGCCTATCTAACGAATTCATGCACAGTACGCAAAGAAAAATGAAATTGCCAGTGGCTAAAATTGGTATACCTTATGGTTTTGAGTGATTTGACTTCATAAATAAATACGAATCCTGAGTAAGTTAAATTGAGTAAAGATATAGGGATTGTGACGGATGCGTAGTTTATAATGCTCTGCTGGAAAGTACTGTGTCTTGCCGAGCTGGTAGGAATGGAGGACACAAAATCCCATGTACATTTTCTCTTTGTCGCTGGTAGCGATGCCTCTTTCAGAAATTTGTACTGAATGTATATGATTTTTGGACAAAAAGAATTGATAATTTAAACTACTGATAATGATCAATGCCAGTGGCCATGCTTCTAGAGTATGACTATGAAGTAATAGCTAGCTATGTTTGGATGTGAATTCCATTGTTGAAAAATCTCAGCCACTGACGTTTGGCTAAATTGTCAGGATCAAGCAATGCTAACAAAAAGGTTTTGGATTCAATTCCTACTGTTAGACTTTGTTGGTGGGTCATTTTTAAGTACTGCTGCCTGTAAGCTTTTGTTAAGGCTTATGGCATGCCTTGACCATAGTATGGGACAACCTCTCCTCTTCCTATACTTTTTCATACTCAAAAAGTATCTACTATTTTGTTTATACATGAAAGATCTTGGATGCATAGCTTTGCGGTCCATCCATCACATTTTTCTTGGTTAAGTTTAGTGGAGGAAAGGAAACCCCCCTTAAGTATTGAGTTGATTAAATCTCCAGGGCTGTTGAACATTAATGCTTCACATGGTAATGATGGTGTATGAGATGAGCTTACAGTCAATTCAAAGACTATATATTATCTAAGAATAAATGAGATGTCAGTTCAAATAATTTTTATTTTTTCTGCGTCTCATATTGTACATCTCCTGAGTATTTTCATTTGTCTTGAAATATTTGTCACTTTCGAAAATCAAGAGAGTATTAATTATTGTTTTCCCAATAATACCCTTGTTTATTTTTATCTCAGTTAAATACTTAAATGAATTCACGACAAGATTTGAACTCTTAAAAAGTATAATTTTATCAAAGAAAGTCATTTATCATAGTAATTTATGTAATTAATAATTTTTTAAGAAGTGTGCATTATCAATGCAGTGTATTAAACTAGTTCACTCCCAATCAATATAAAGTCCAAAGTGCTTGTGTCCTGCTGAGCATATCTCTTGTTTGACTCTCAAGCAAATGTTCTTTGAATAAAAGTGGTTTTGAATCTTTAGTTTTAGATAGCAGGAGTCCAAGAAGCCAAAACAACACCGATTTTCCTTTATTTTTATTTTACCTGAGTATATATTGAGATTTAATACTGCAATTTCATATGTTGCAGCAGATTTTAGCATGTCCAATTCTCAGAGAAAACATGCATTGGCTATAGAACAACTGGTACCCGAATTCATTGCAATAAGACTGAATCTTTGCAGTTACATGAATGTGGAAAAGTTTTGGATGATCTATTTTTTGTTAATACTTCCAAGACTAAATCAGCATGATTTTGAGCGCCTATCAACTCCCAAGGCAAGCCATGCTTATCCAATATTGTCTTATTTTCAATTGATTATCTTGAATATCATGGCCAAGTATGTGTTAAATTCCTTTTACACTAAGGACAAAACTTAGAAACAATACTTTAGTTACTGTTTGTATGGGACTCCAATCAGATTTGGAATTTTACCTCAGTAATCTACATAATAAAATCTGCATTAAAAGATTTTGCGGATTACAAAGGTAAAACTTCAATTCTGATTAGAGAACAGTACAAACAACTCCCAATGTAGTATATCTAAGTTTTCTCCTTATGTTTTCTCCTTATATTGATGCAGTTGTATCTATGTGAATCTTATTCGTGCATGCTAATCAGATTAGTCAATATACTCTATGGAATGTGTTATCTGTTGTTTTTGTTTTTAGGTATACAGAACCACAAACAAATTATTGCATGCTGAACATCTATAGTATTCATTGGTAGTAAAAATTTGTTCTACCCAAGAAATACAAAGCACTAGTACAAGTTATACTTGATTCTATTTTTATATGCTTAAATGAAGTGTTCCTCATCCTCTGGTTCCCTATGCCGTCTTCTTTAATGCAGCTTGTATTGTATATGATACCCGAGTGAATACCAGCCCATATACTGCCAGTCTCAGCATGGTCTGGTTATCTTTTTGATAAAATATCATAGATCATGGCCAGAAGTTCTTCAGTAGTTTTAGTGTTTGTCTGTCTTTTTTTTTTTTTTATGCCATTCTCTCCAGATGGTTTGGATCTATGAAGTATTTTCACTTTTTCAGATTGTCTGGTCTACTGCTCCCAACAATTATGTGATTGAAGATAACATTATAGATAATAATCTCTTGTACTCTGTGTACATATTTTTGTGGCAACAGTCTTTTAATCTGCTATATCATGCATGTTTTTGCATTATCTTTTTGGTTAGATTGTTGAAGCAAGAGATGTGCTTCTTCAGAAACTAGGAGAGAGGAAAAATTTGCAAGCTGGAGAACCTGAAAATCCAAGGACTGTGGATATATATCAAGAGGGTAGGGAGGACTGCGGAACAGAAAGTATCTCATCTGAGCAAAACCAGATATTGACTGAGGTTACAAACGCAGTAGAGGGTTTAGAAGTTGATGACACGCATAGCACTGAAAAATGGTTGGAAGATACAGACATTGATGCTAGTTCATTGGCTTCCTGTACAAAACTTCAACAGGAAGAGGACGTCTCATTCAGTGACCTAGAGGATGATAGGAGTTATAGCTCTGATAAATTATCTGGCTACAGGGAGGCGCATGACATAAGGGGTTCATCACCTGAAGGTGCTACTAGTGACTGGGTTCGGCTGCGTGAAAGTTCTGAGAGAGATGGCAGGAAGAAGGTTATCCGTTTAAAGGGTAAGGATTCAGAAGATGAGTCAAATGATTGGCTCACTGTTGATGATTTCAAGTAGATAGTCTTTTCTTGATTCACCAAGTTGTAAAGGTTCAATATTTCCCCCCTTCTCCGTGGTGCTGTATTTAGGGAGTACAAAATTATATAAATTCAAGTATTTCTTTTCTTATTCACACGTACATATTTCTTGTTTGTACAAGGCTACCACTGTTGGGCATTGGGTAAACAACATTCATTTGTTGAAAGAGTACAACGCAAATAAAATCAAGGATTTCAAGAATAATTGTAATTTGTAAGTTTCTGTCAGTGATCAGTAACACAGAACCTTGACGTTAATCTGTTGACAATTTATGGTTTTGCTCAAAATGAAAAACACTTTTTACTTGAATCCAAGTTTGAATTAAAAGTATGTTAAAAACTTAAGTTTCTAAAAAAATGAGTTTACACAATATTGATTTATGTTTGGATATTTTCTTTCAAGAGTACCTTTTGATGAAATGAACTTGTTTGAATAATTCTATTTTAATCAAAAATGCTTTTTAAGTGTATAATTAAAAGGATATGAAATTTTATAATGTAATATTTAATATGAATTAGTATAATATTGTTAAAAATAATCACTTAAAAATATTAAACATTTTCATAATAAATAATAAGACTCAAATAATGTTAATGATTAAGTTTTATATGCTCTAAATTAAAATATATAACATATTAACTCATGTTGAATTTTATATGGTCCGAATGTTAAAATTATATATGTACATATTATTATATTGTATCATGGTAGTACACATATCAGAATTAAATTTAAGGGCAGCAAGAACAACTCGCGGAAATTCAGTCCCACCTCCAACGAACATCAGAGCATAATTCCAACAAGATTATTTATATACTACACCCCTATATATATATATATATATATTTCCTGCAATACTGCATGTGCTATGTCGTTTTCCACCACCCCACGAGAGAGCCAACCTCGATCTCAGCCTCGAGTCTTCTCATCATTCTGCTATTACACGAATATAGAGTAGGCAAAATTGGATGTTAATGGTTCCAACGGAAACGGAAGAATCAAAAGCATGCTATGAGTTGCTTGAGGCAATCTTAAGTTGGACACAAACGGAGGTACCAAACTTAATTTTGTGGACACCCAAACGTGGGCAAACTGAGTTTGCTCCCTCAAACATACTTTTGAGTTGGACAAACTGAAAACCAAACATTGTCATGTTATTTTAAAAAATAGTTATAGTTTCCAATATTGCATAAACATCATGTATTACCTTGTATATAGAGAGTGCATCCACAATGCTTCATTATTTTCTAAAACATGCGCAAGCCTAGATTGGTAACATCTGATAAATGATTGCATATCAATAAATTATATTCCCTTTTTGGTTGACCCAATAAATTATATTCTGAAGAACTTAAATAAGTAGTTCAACGGTCTAAAAAAATAGTGCAAATTTTTTTGACTATTAGCCTTCAGATCTTATCTCCAGCACGAAGACAACAAGGGACCATGACAGATGAAGGCGAGTATAATGTAAACGACAATCACGAAAATTATAATAAGTGCAACCCTGCATGAGGAAGAGAGGAGGATCATAAGAATTTGAGATCATTTTTAAACTTTTTTTAACAAAAGGCAAAAATAATTATTCTACTCCCAAAAATCCAGGATACACTAAAAAAAAAAGGTGCAACAAAAATAATTTGGAAAAGTAGGTCAAAGGTATGCTCAACCTTTAGGAAATAGCTATTGGCCTCAACTTCATTGTTAATGACCCCTACCAATAAGGGTGAATTTTTTTTCTAAAAATGTCTGTTTCCCGAATCACGATTCTATGTACAAAATACTCAACAAAATTATGATTCTGTTTCAGATTTTATACACGAATTTGTGATTCCCTTTAATATTTTTTGGGCTTAAAAAAAAAATATAGGAATTGTGATTTCATTATAACCGAAAACTAGGGAGGTGTAGGAAAAACTACAGATGGGCAAAATGTATTTTCATCCCAGTTTCAAAAAGTGGTAGAGGCCATCAGCAACTGGATAGGGGCCAATATCAACTCCCCAAACCTTTATTGTGCAATTCAATAATGGTAAGAATGAATGGAAAGTTTCAAAGCCCGAGATTTCTATAAATTGGGTATAGACTGGCTTCATGAGCAAAGCACATGATGAGATGCCTCTGTAAATGTAATGTGTGCTTAAAGAAATACTAGTATATACTAATTCTCATCTAGGACAATCAAGAAAACCTAGAAAAGTCCAACACTAATATATATTTTTCTTCCATTATCAAAATTCAAAAACTTAAGAATGAAATCAATTATGCAAAATCTGGATTGAATTAATACTTACGTTAGCCTAACATTACTCCACCACAGGTTATTTTTATAACGGCGGGACTGCCTTTTGAAACGAATCGAATTGCTATTCATTGCTGAAGTTTTCTCCACCAGCAGCTCCAACCGACCACCTCTCTCCAACACTTTGTCAATGTTGTCAATCATCACAGTTCTCACCTATCATTATCACACGTCAAATTTTCAAGTATTAATTAGTCTTTTGATGCTAATATTAAACAACTTAATAATTCTACATTTGGCTGCTACAAACCATTTAATAACTTGTATAAGTATAATCATGCATCTTATCACACTAAATCTTGGATACAAGGATAGAAGTGCTTTTGAGAGCTTCTCTACCAGAAAAAGTTCTATATTTTCAGTAGAAAAACTCTCAAAAGCACTTGTGACTTGTATCCAAACAAACCCTTTGAAATTTACTTTACCACATCAACTACAAGAGTTAGTTGAAACTAAGAAATTCCAAGTCTGTGTTTGTCATATGAAAATAATAAGAATCATAAGGTAAATTAAGATTCTTTAACCAAAGAGTATTTATAGGATCAATCTGCACAATGAAAAATTGGACAAAGTATTCCAGAAGAGAACCAATTATAGACAAGGATCTAAGTGTAGATAAATCTAAATGTGTATATTTTGAACTTGCCTGAGTCATTTCACCTTTGAGACGGTTTAATCTGTCAGCATTTGGGTCATTGGAGTAATACTCCATCTGTTGGTTCAAGACCCTTGAGAACTCATCATTCATGGCATAGGCGGGAGCTGAAAGAATAGCACGGGCATACGTCTTCACAAATTTTTTATGAATATCTTCAAGAAATGCAAAAGGGGCTATTCCTACAGAGATTCAAAGAGGAGATTCAATTCATTACAGCTCATTCAGGAATTGCAAACTTCAGTGCACAACAAATCAAGCAGGAATGTTTTTCTTGTGAACAGTTTGACTCAAAACTTTGTAATAATTTATTCTGACTGCCCAAGAACATGTCACAGAAATGATTTGAACCACCCAGTCACGTAACAACCAGCAATATGATGTCACATTCTCATTACATTCTGTTTCAATTTCACCAACTTGATAAAAGTTTAAATGTGATAGAATTGTCAATGTAAAGCATTTCACACTATCAGTAAACAAAGAAGTGTCATATCATTAGTATTTAGTAACTAAGGATTTTCAATTGCAATAAAAGCTTTCAACAGTTTTAAGAATTAGACGCATCATAGTGTGTTGAAAGTCTAATTTCTAAAATGATATTCTTGTATAGTTCACTCCTAATAAGTTACATGTTTTATGACGTAGGGGAGGGAGTAATCCCATTTATAGAAGAGGAGGCCGGGAGGATCTCCACGATCACAAATTACAGGAAACCAGTAAGTCCTAGGTAAGAATAAATATAATGAACGCCATTAAACTGACCAATCAGAGCTGTGAGATGCATGGTGTAAAAAAAAAAATATAAAACTTAGATACAGTACTTTAGGTATTGTTTTTACCATTCTTCGGAATTTAAGTTTTATCTTGGTAATCTGCATAATTCTTTAATGCTAACTTTTATCATGCAGATTACAAAAACTCCAATTCTGATTGGAAAACAACACAAACGACATCTAAAGTATCTAAAGTATTGTATCTAAGTTTTTTCCTAAAAAAAGTCCCTATACATATCAGTAATTAGTCAAAGCACCAACCACATCAACCTTAGATTATCATAGTTAAAGCTATTAGTATCTACTCTTTAAACATTTATAAATTAAGTCACAAAAAATCTGAACATTGAAATCAAGGGATAAGCAAAAAAGATTCTTGTGAACATAAAAGTAAGCATGCCTTCGTGCTTCCCACAAAAAAAAAAAAAAAAAAAAAAAAAAACGGAGAATGGGAAGGGACCATTAGCTTAATTGAGCCCATACGGGTGTATCTTGGCGCCATCAGTTTCCCACGTTTTTTTGGCTTTGGCATATGGCATTCTTGATTGGACATTTTTAAGCCTCACATACGGTCTCATAACAGAACTGTAATTTTGGGATAGTATGCATGATTTTAAGATCGATCAAAGAGAAAAGTTTACTCTAACAAACAAGTTACCTAAGATTGTCTAACAAGTTTACTCATAATTTCATTCCCTTCCCACTACAAGAAATTTTCATTACATAATCAAATTCTTAATACCACTGGATTGGTTCAAGTGGAATTCCCCTAAGACAAGGTCTTAACAGTTTCAAGTTTCAGCGTAGAGCTAGCCCCACCATGCTATAGATGTTCCTAGCCATGTGGTCTATACTGCAAACGAAAAAAATCTGAATTTACCAACAACCTACGACATATATATATGTCAAACAAAACACACGATTGCAGTACATGCAAGGGCCAGGAATACATTCCAAGCACTTTGACAGCATCTATATTTCAAGAGATGAATGAAAAATCATCTGCATTGATGTTAAAAAATAAAAACAGCACCAAATCTATAAAAAAAAAAAAAAAAAGAGCAACAATTGAATCAATTCATTATCACCACCCCAAAACAAAACATAAAGCAGTGTTGTTGGATCAAAAGAGGTTGTGAGTTCAAATATCTCCACTAACAAAAACTAAGAATTAAAATTTACCGATATGAAAAAAACATTGTTCCATTGTTGTATTATTAGATTCACCAAGCCAAACACAAGCAGCTAGCCCATAAAACAATACTTTTTAAAAATAAATAAAAAAAATGAATGAATGAGAGGAAGCTCTTACTTCCAAATGCATCATCAGCCATGCAAAGAACAGTGAGGCCATCTGTCCTCTTGACATGAAAAACATAGCGATCATGGGAAAAGGAAACATTGCTATCGTTATTATCACTCCCTTGATTGATCTTGCCGAGTATCTGTTTGGCTACGACACAAGCATTACTCTGGGTGGCGCTGAACTCAGCCAGAACCACCTGCCCCCTTGCCACCATTCCATACAATATCCCCATTAATAATGGTTTGGTTAATTATTTTGGAGTGAAGAAGAAATTGCCAAGAAGAAGGTTAATCTGCCAAAGGCCGTTTGTTGTTTCAGGTGGTTAGAAAAGTGTAACGAAATTGGTTTTGGTTTTGGAGGTGCAATTACACCAACACCAAGACAAGGATGAAGAGAAAACAAAGTGTCCATTGATTTGATTTAGTGTCCAAAAATGGGGTAAACGACAGTCTGGAAATTTAAAAGGAAACTCTGCCTCTACCCTTTTTCATGCCTACCATGGCATTTTCGGTGCCACCAAAATTGCCGGAAAACATGGACATAGATCCTACGTCAAAGGAATTCATAATTGTAACTTGTAACAATAACACCACTATATTAAACAAATAAAAGATATGGTTAGTCATGAAAATTATTTTTAAACAAAACAAATATTTATTCATTCAATCCAGCTAGGGAAAAAAAATTACACGATATTTCTTTACTTGCTAATTAAACAAGATGTTTCTCTCATATACTGATTCATTAAAATCCTTTCTCTTGTTTTCATCCATCAGAATCCTTTTTCTCTTTTCCTCTTCCTTAATTGCACTAAATAGTCTATAACAAAAACCAAGTGAAGAGGAGTGTTACTGAATATTGATCTAGCTGGTACACGTTGAATCCAATTCCTAGAGCTATAAAAAAAGGGAAACATAAATAGGGTGTCTTTATGAACTAAGGAACAAGAACACATCATGATGCATTGGGAGGACTAAGGCAAGAGGGGGACACGTACACGTTGGTTTTTTAGGGTAAATGAGTGTGTGAGTGTATGATTAGCATTTATGAGCTGTAGGGTAACCCTTTAAGTACATCACATCGTCTGGCTCCAGAGAGAGGCGCCCCCATGGCCCACGCCGAAAGATAACATAATGTTCATTCATTGGATGGGAGTTAAGATATAGTTTTATGTGGTAATCATCGATACACTTTTATTTGAAAAATCACTTTTGAGCTAGGGATCACGTCTGCCTTTGTTTTACATACAGTTGTTTTATGGTAAATAGAGGTTAAAATATTACATCTGCGAAACGTGAGTAAAACTTGTTTAAATTATGCTGTCATAAATTTTACATTGTACAAACCTATGTTATGGTAAATGCTTAATCAAACAAGTATTTCATATATTAACTTAATTAGATTGATTTTGAGAAGAAAACACACTTAATAATTAATACACTGGTATCAAATTCATTATGATAATATTCAATATATTTGATTTTAATTAAATTCAAATATAATCTGTTTTAGACTAAATTATCAGCTTGTCTGGATTTAAGGTGACACTGTCGTAAACCCGCATTTATACTTGAACTGGGTAGGTTTTTTCTTTTCTTCAGAAAACAGGAAATATAGCCTATAATATGCAACAAATAATATAAAAAAAATCAATTAAAAATATTAAACATTTCATCCTGTGATTTTATAACTTAACTGAAACTATATAATAAAGCTTATTTTAAACTAAAAGAAAATATACAACTTGAATAAATGCTTTTAATTTTTAATCTAAATTTATAATTTGTGTCAAAATAATATATACACATGGGTATGTCTGGCACACTACTTTAGTTAACTTCTAATTTTTTGTTTTGATACATCAAAATAATCTCGCATTGTTTAGGAATTGAAGTTAAGATAGTTTAAAAGCATCATTCGCTCATAATTCACTGAAACGTCTATTAAGGATAAAATTGTAAAGTTGATACCAATGTCAAACCAAATAATATTTTAGATGTGGTGACCCTAAAGATATAACGGACTTAATAACTATTAATTATTAACTTTTCAATTTTCAATTAACATTAATTTTTTAGTTTTTAATTAAATTTTTTAATTTTTAACTAGATTTTCAACTATTTTCAAAATTAAAAAAAAAGTAACAGAATAAAAAAAACTATTTTACTAAACATAGCCTTTTAGTGTTACTAATATATATTTTTATTTGCAAGGAGTTTTTACAGCGGAATCACTATAGTTATTTGAAATTGTTTCAGGTTAGGCATCTAAATGGCCCAACTTGGACAAGCTAATTAGGATGTATCTATTTTCAAGTATTTGCAATTACATATACCTTCACTATTGAACTTAAGACTTTATATTACTCAATTAGATTTTTATGTAATATATTAACTAATTAGAAATTATTCTACACATCAATTTTAAAATAATTATTATAAAAGAATTCATGATTAATTGACAATATAAAAAATATTTACATTGTCAATGTATATTTTAATTAAACTCAATAACATATATTTTTAAGTCATTTTACATTTTTTTATTAATTATAATTCTAATAAGTGTTTTAATTTGATTAGTTAACTTTATAATTTTCAGTTAAGAATTATTCTTTTAAGTTTTCAAGTAACAAATTATGAACTATTTTTTATTACATTGTAGTAAAATAAAATATTGTCAAATATAAGACCAAATTATTAAAATGCACGAAAGGCTTGATATATAATATTCTTCATCATTCTCAATATATATATATATATATATATATATATTATATTCTTCATCGAACGTGCGATCGAGGGTATGACTAAGAGTGAAAATTAAATATGTAGAAAATTAATACTATGATTAGCAGGGTCATGTGTCAATTTTATGTTGGCTTATGATGAAATAGAGATGAGATAACAAAATGTTTAAGAAAAAAAAGAAGCTTAAATTAATCTTTTGCCAATGCAATCTCCCAAAAAAATCTTATGCAAATACGAAACAGATGTGAGAGAGAAAAAATTTATTGAGACTTAGCCATCATTGCGCCACCTCTGTATTTCAGATCGATGACAAGTATATCAGATTATATGATATATATATACTATGGTTGTCTCAAAGAGGATGAGATACCTTTTCTTACTAGGACCATATAATTCACATATATGCCAAATATATACACCCATATCTCATTTATAAAGTTTTGTACGTGATCTGCCTCCTCCTGTAATGTGTTGCCACATGACAATTGCAGATCAATAATTTCCATCGGAAAATATATTATATTAAGTATCTCTACACCCACTTGCACCCAATGTGTCTACATACGTTGTTATATGGAAAATTTTGCCAAAAAATAAAAAATCAATTTTGGCTGTACTTAATCCAATTGCATGCATGGTCATCATAGGTAAACCACTAAATTAATTAAATCACGATTGAATCAATTTCACACTCTATACATATCAGTGTACGTTCACTCAGAAACCATAAGCTTCAGGGAATAAACCACAGCCATTAGTTTTTGCTGGAAAACTGAACCTCTACTTCAATGTTACTGACTCAATTTGGAGAGTCTTTGACATCACAGACGACAAATTCCAAATAATACATAGCTTTAATGTCTTTTGTCCGTCATCGTGATTCTGTGGTCAGTAAACAAGTGCAGATTTTAGAGGGTCGGAGAAGTTTCGACATCGATCTAACTTCATTTTCAGATAAATATCACTCTGCATTTGCGTAACTTTCCAATCCTTTTAATTTAGAGAATAACTAATAGTTTTTGGTTAATTAGTTACCTTCCAATTTAACACAGTTTTTTTTTAATAAAAGCTTATTATGAAAACTTATACATAACACAGTTTTTTTAATAAAAGCTTATTATGAAAACTTAGACATACTATAGGCATTTAATCTAATCTAATAATGGGATCATTAGTGCAAAAAGCTCAGAACTGGGTGAGAGAGAGAGGCGAGGTGTACTAAAGTCTGCATGAATTAACTTCACTTTGAAGTTTATGAAATGAAGTAAAAAGACCTATAAAAAGTCATCAATTAATCACTATCCAAACATGTTCTACTTTAATGAAGTGTTTATTACTTTTCAAAAAAAGAATGAAGTGTTCGTTATTATATTGGTAATACATCCTTAATTTGATTATTTATTAATAAGTTTAATGATTATACAACGCGTTAGTGTCAAAACTTTTACACTATTAATTAATTAAAAATTAAATGATATATGTATAATACCTTGTATGATATTATTTTTTGTGCCCATCTATTTCTCCCATCTTATCATTTATAATATTTCAAATTTATCTTTCATTTTTCTCTTTGTCTCTCTTAGTTGTACAATCTATTGTACAAATGTAATTTCTCTTAAAAATTATCATCATTAACATTATTTTTAATTGTATGATAATATAAAATTATTTTATACCAACATCATATAACCTATTTTTTCTTAATTAATAAACGGTTTGCTTGTAAGTTTTTGTAAACACTTTTAAACTTCGGGGGGAGGGGTGTTACGGTATTCACCATTTATATATAATATAGTTCACCATACAAGTCACGAGAGAGAGATATAAGGTTGTTTCAGGGTGAAAAAGGAGAAGGTAAAAGGAAAGAGTTCACAGATTCGAATTTCTCTAAAAATTAATAATAATAATAATAACAATTAATATTTGTTGATTGAAAAAAAAAATATACAAGTCTCCGTATGTATATAGTATATACTAAACTTTCTGCAGTACATGCATGGTCAGTGCAGTATAACACAGAAATACATAAGGTGATAAGAGAGAAGAAAATGAAGGAAAGATAAGTGAGAGAGATTTCACATCAGAGCAAAGAAAGCTGATTCACGGATCTACAAAGTTACAAAAACTAAAAGGCCTTTAGAAGGTGTGTATCCCATCACGGGCAGTATTAGACATCCACATCAGGGACATGATGCTATCTGAATAATCATTTTCTTTCTTTCTCATTTCTCCTTCTCACATGGCTGCCAAGCTGTACTGTTTCAGTGTTTCCCATTCCCACTTTCCCACAGTACTTCTGCATTCTCTTCCTATCTTATTCTCGAAGCACTATGTGCGCTGTACTTGTGATATTCTAGCAGGAAAATGAGCAATGGACAGTTGGACACCCCTTGGCTATTCAACACAGACAGATGAAAAATATTCACAAGTGTAAGAAGGATGATATATTGATATGAAAAGAAGAAAGAAATTAGAATATAAAAGATAAATAACTTATTTAGTCGTTAAACTATGCATTGATAATTTAGTTTCTATATTTTTTAAATGATCAATTAGTCCACAAATGTATTTATGTTGTGACAAATTAATCAAAATTGTTAAATATATTACAATTTGGTTATTAAAGTTTGACACTTAATAATAGAGTAATCTTCAAATTATATTACTTATTGACAAATTAGTTCACACATACATGTTTTATAATAAATAGTTTGATTAATTTGTCATAATATTTACACATTGATGAAATAAATTGGTTACTTCAAAAAGTACAGAGACTAAATTATCAAACATAATTCATAGACTAAATAAATTATTTATCCAAATATAAATAATAAGTACTAAATGTTAGTTATGCATTATGAGTCTTTATAAAATTGTAAAATTTTACATAGATTCCGATTATATTGATCAAAGACATTGTTGTAAACCTATTATTACCTATTTTTTATTTCTATGGATAAAAAATATTGATCAAAGATATTCTTTTTAGTTCATGTTTTAGGGAACACCAAGATCGTTTTTCAATCTTGTTTAGTCATATAATCATGCAACAAGAAATCTTGATGTTAGCTAGCGACAAAAATGAAGAAAAATAATAATAAAGATACAATCAGATCGATACTTTCTTTCAAAAGGAACAAAATAAAATACAAAAATTATAGAGATTAAAAAATTTTACTATTATATTTTAAGTAATGATTGTTTCCAATAATAGATTTTTTCTCAACTAAAATTTTAAGTGTAATTATCTCGAATTGAATAAAGGATAAAATATTTGAGTTCTATAAAGTAAGAACAAAATAAGTAATTCCAATCATTGATAAAAGATTAATTATTGATATTTTAGTGCATTCAATTTTTTTTTTTACTAAAATATCAATTGGCGTGAGGTTACTTTTACTTGACCAACGGTCTAAACCAAAAATATACATTGCATATATACATATAATATTAAAATATTAAATTTTAGTCAATAAATAAAAAACTAAAATTACTTCACTTTCCTAATTACTCATTTTAGAGAAATCCGATGCTTAAATAATTGTCTCTCCCCAAAAGAAAAATTCACATACATGTCGGCAGCAAGCACTTTTGAAAAGGAAAACTTCCCAAGTGGGAAAGCAAAATTTGTCCTGTGCATGTTGTCAAACTTGATTATTTAGTAGATTTTTTCTCTCCTTTATTAGTATCTTAAACCACAAACCTGATTAGTGATCAATTTCAATTTTATTATACTTGGAATAAAAAGAGAGTTTAACGATTATATATAGAAAATGTAAAACTTTTTAATTCATTTTTAATATGATAAATAATTATTATAAAAATTAATAAATTTATTTGAGTTGTGATTGAATGACGATGTAAAAAATTTTACACTTTTCATGTATAATTTTTTTCTCAAAAATATTTTGTAACAAATAGTAATGTTGTTCTAAATAATATTTGGAGAGTTTTTTTGCCATGCGCATGCGTTGTCGTGTAATGCTTGAATATTTCATTTTAAAAGTTTTTATAATAACTAATGAAATTAAATTTTCATTATTTTGCATATAAATATTTAAAAATAAAAAAGAAATATATTGTAAGAAAATAATAATTGATTTTAAAAATGAGAAATAAAATTTAAAAAAATCAAATTAATTACACCCTAAAATTCCCCGATCAACCTCTTATATTTGCAATGACATCTTTCTTCATTGCAGAGAAGGAATGGAAGCACGTACCAACATAGTCAAGATCATAAATTCCATCCACGTATGATGGATTCGAAACAAAATCTCAAATACTATAAAAGAAAGTTTCATACTAATAAAAAATGTTAAAATAGAATTGTTATTTTGTTAATTAATATATACCAATTTATATTACAGACATTTTGTGAATTTATGTTTTCTTTTCCACTGAAAGCAAAGTAATCAATTGAATATTGATTAATATATAATTGATCAAACACTACTTGAAAACATTTATTTCACTTAGAAATGAAATAGTCTAAAAGTTTTTAGAAATTCTTATATAGTAATCAGAAACCATGAGACCAATGTTTTAAGATATAGAAATTATCAAAATACATTTTGTCTCTTTTAATAAAATATTCTCCCATTGTCAGAATGCTAAAGAAATCCAGTTTGTGAAATTTTGTTAAAGATTGGTATGATGCACTATTCATTAATTTCTTATAACAGCAAAATAATATATGAAAACAGTTAATGTTATTAATATAGAAAATTAAAATACATTCTTAACATAAAATCATAAGATTTTTATTAACTGATCAGTTTATGTTGGTCAACAACTATATATATATCTACGTAGATACATCTAACTACAATCTTCTTGGTTACTACTTACATTCTTTTCATTTTGTAGCAAAAGGGGTTGCATGTCCAGGCTTAGTAGATGGTAAGACCTCGCAAGTTGATTTAGCTACGAAGGGATTGGGAGGAAAGTTACACCAAAGGCTATGTGCTTCCTAATTCCTATGATGCCCTTGTTTTCGCTTCGTGGTTTTATTTTTCGTGAGTTAAAAGTGAGTAAGTTTACAACCTTTGGATTTGTCATTCACATACCTATTTGCGGCTATTTGGCTGGTTTGATCTCTCTATCTCTCTATCTATAGGTAATACAAAAAGTTGTAATTTATTTAGTTTAATCAGGTAGAAAACAAGGATCGATCGTCATGCATAATGTGCAAACTGATTACCCTTTTACGCTTGGTCAAAATGATTCTAAAATTGACGGATCGGAAATTGATAAAATTGGTATAGGATTGATAAAAATAAATAAATGTTTATATATATATATATATATATATATATATATATATATATATATATATATTCACAAACTTCCACGACCCACTGTTTCTACAGAATGCCTATCCAGGAGTCAAAAGTTTTTCCTAAGCTCAGGGTTCATAAGTGATGGCTCATTGGTGACCTTAGTATCTATTCATTCATCAATCGATCATAGGATGCCTATGCAAGATAAAAAATAAAAGAAATAATATATATATATATATATATATATATATATATGAAAGTCATAAATACTAATGCAGAATATAATAGGCTTATAAATACCTCCCGCCATTACTCCGAGCTTGTATTGTTGATTCTGAGTCTTCCAAACTTTTGCTCTCACGCACTGATGATGTATAGCTATGTATGGAGAGTAAGTATTGGAGACCCAAAAGGAGGAAAACACACTGCTATATATAAAGAATCCTTGCCATCAAAGGATTCTGTTGTGCCCCTATAAAATCTCCACAAATCTGAGCCAACATTTTAGTTTGTTTTGCCAAAGTGAACATTGCTATAATATTGGGATAGTTTGTTAGTGGGTAGTTTCAAAACTGAACGTGGACCACACTCAAGATAAAACCAACATTCTCCCACTTGGTCCACATATCCCATTATTTACATAATAAGAAATAAAATACACGAATCATGGCGATAGGTTCTCTGATATATGTGAGTATTATCTTCCATGTATCACAATGCATTATATTTCTCAAGCTCATATAACTTAATGAATAAACCCAACGTTTATTCTAGGTCCAAACTTTATTGATGTTTCCAAAATAAATAACTTTAATGCGCATAAACTGAAAGAAACATCACAATACAGTTTTATTTAAAATAATATCGTTCTTACAACGAAAATCACATAAAGAAACCAAGTCTCATTCTTTCTACATGATCCTTAAATTTAAATGGTGGCATGCCCTTAGTTAAAGGATCAGCAATCATTAATTCCGTACTAATGTGCTCAATAACCACTGTCTTATCTTTGACACGTTCCCTTATGGCTAGATATTTAATGTCGATATGCTTGTTTCGATTATTACTTTTGTTGTTCTTAGCCATAAAAACAGCAGCTGAATTATCACAATATATCCTCATTGGCCTAGAAATAGAATCCATGACTCTAAGCCCAGGAATGAAACCTTTCATCCATACACCATGTGAGGTAGCCTCAAAACAAGATACGAACTCAGCCTCCATAGTGGAAGTGGCAGTCAAGGTCTGCTTGGCACTTCTCCAAGACACAGCTCCACTGGCTAGCATAAAAATATATCCTGAAGTGGATTTTCTTGAGTCAATGCAGCTAGCGTAGTCTGAATCTGAATAACCAATCACCTCCAATTTTTCAGTTCGTTTATACATAAGCATGTAGTCTTTAGTTCCTTGAAGGTATCTCATCACTTTCTTTGCAGCCTTCCAATGGTCTAAACCTGGATTGCTCTGGTATCTCCCTAGTACTCCAACAGCAAAAGCAATGTCAGGTCTTGTGCAAACCTGAGCATACATAAGGCTTCCAACAGCTGAGGCATAAGGAATATTC
>PYAF01002031.1:1337489-1381907 GCA_007407185.1 Glycine tomentella | reverse complement strand
TAATTAATCATTCAGATTAATTAATTCTTAATAAGAACTAAATATTTACATAATATCCTTAATAATGTAAATAAATTGAAATAACATTAAATATAGTTATTCAATATGTTCATTTATAAATAAATTACTTAACATAATATTGTATGCTTAAACCAATTCCATAAATAAACATACAATCTAAATAAGTAAATAATCTAAAAGCATAATTCATAATTCCAGCAATTTATCGCATAAATAAATTAATTATGAGCAATAAAAATTAAATTAAAAGGCTCTTAATATAAGAGACACGCATGACGATATAAATAGAAGCAAAAGCGATTAAATAACAAGAATCATATAGTGGCTCAGCGGTTTATGCAAATGTTTTCAAATAAATGGTAATGGGTTTGAAACCCAGCCACTGCAGAAAAAGTTTGATTTTTTTTTTTTAATACTGTTCATCTTCAACCTCCAACCGGGTCGGCCCGACCCGCTCACGATCCAGTACGAAACCCGACGGGTTTATAGTCATTTAGACATCAAAATCAACGATTTAAAACGCAGAACTTCATGAAATCTCATTTCCTTATGATTTCCAAACTCAATATGCATCGAAAACTTGTAAATCACAATCTTAAAATTAAGAAATATTTCAGACGCATAATAGAAAGCAAAGCAGAGGTATACGAAGGCTCTGATACCAAATGAAAGTCATAAATACTAATGCGGAATATAATAGGCTTATAAATACCTCCCGCCATTGCTCCGAGCTTGTATTGTTGATTCTGAGTCTTCCAAACTTTTGCTCTCACGCACTGATGGTGTATAGCTATGTATGGAGAGTAAGTATTGGGGACCCAAAAGGAGGAAAGCACACTGCTATATATAAAGAATCCTTGCCATCAAAGGATTCTGTTGTGCCCCTATAAAATCTCCACAAATCTGAGCCAACTTTTTATTTTGTTTTGACAAAATGAACGTTGCTATAATATTGGGATAGTTTGTTAGTGGGTGGTTTCAAAACTGAACGTGGACCACACTCAAGATAAAACCAACAATATATATATATATATATATATATATATATATATATATATATATATATATCAAGCGTTAGGACAAGTTTGTTTGATGCAATATAGTGACGTTAGAGAAGCTTTGAAAATGATATACAAAAACACACGCACTAACACATGTAAATATAATAAGGCAATGCATATGCTTCTTGATAAATTGCCATTGAAGTTTCACTTTCAATTCAATACCACACAACACTTAAAACTCATGAAGGTTTAAGAACTTTTTGGTAATTGTGACATTGTCTTGCCGTAAGTGTTAACTGTTTTGTAATTTTTCTTTTCTTTAGCCTTCTCGTCTCTTGTCGACCAAAAAACAAAGATTAAAAAAGTTTGTTTTTTTGTTTATGTTTATGGAGTTATATATCTTGCCCCCACATTTTAGTTTTAGAGAAAGCACAACATAACTTGAGCTTGAACAAAATGGCGCTGTGTACATGTAAAGCAGGATCGAAAACGACCAAAAATCATTTCTCATACTTTTTACAGTAGATGGAAAACTTCATTCTTCTTGTGCCAGCAAATTAAGTTGCAGAATTATCGTTGTTTCACAATTTCAGCTACTATTTGTTTCTTTATATATTAAATAATTTTTAGGTTTAATTATACTTGTAGTTCTCATGATGATAGTGTTTGAATGATTTTCATCTCCTAATTTTTAATTACTTGATAGTTTTCATATTTCTAATTTTGTAACTTTACTCGATCCATTAACTTAATATCTAATATTTGTTGCAAATTCAACAAGACTTGTGTTGTTGTTTTTGTATATAATCATTTTAGTTAATAACAAATTATTTTAATACTAACTTATAAATATCTTTATACACTAGTACAAAAAAAAAAGTTTTTAACATTAATCATTTTTCACATTTCTAGATCAGCTTCCCCTCAATTCATATATAAAATAGATTGCTACATCAGTTTTCGGTTTTCCTCACAATCAATCTAAAAGTGACTTTAGATATGGTCACAATTGTGAAAAAACATAATACGTGATATATGTGTGTGTGTGTGTGTTACAACCAGTTTAAACAAAATTACTAGATCATTGAAGTAAACTTCGAGAAACCAATTCGCGTGGACGCACACATGCATATGTTGTCATGATGACAATACCAATTCACAAAAAAAAACTACTATCACAGTCTAATTTTTTTCGTCACAGAACGTAACTTAAAGTTATTATTTTAATTTTGAATGTTCATACTTTAATCATTAATAAGTTAAATGAGAAAGCGAAATAAATTTTTTTTATTTTTTTGTAAAAGTTTTATTCTTCATAAAAATGAAACAAAGTAGTATACCAAAAAAACAATTAATGAAGTATGAAGTTACAGAGGATTCAAAAGTTTATACATATCTATTACATATCCTTCTCTTTAATAGTACATATTATATATATATATATATATATATATATATATATATATATATATTCACAAATACACAAGAAATTTGTTAACTTACATATGAACAATTCAGATTTTAATTATCTTAACTATGAAGTCTGAACCAATAAAAAGATTAAAAAAATAGTAAGATAGCGAATTATTTGAGGTTAACGCGGAGAAAGTCTTGGCGAAAGCAAGATGAAGGGTACTTACTACTGTTTTGGTTGGTTTTAACTGGTTAAGCAACTTAAGCCTGTTCTGTACTTTCACGGGGCTCCCTTTTATTTTCCCTTAGAAACAGACACATGACACTTGATCTGGGACCATATAGAGGTTAAGCAACGAGCAAGCACAGTATAACTGGAACGGGGGTTAAGTAAGTTTGTGCAGCTAGCAGCAAGTATAGTATAGAGAGAGGTTCCGTTCTGGGATATATGGTGTAAACCTAAAATTCTGAAAAATTGATCATATATGTGTTGTGTTACGTGTACACTTGCAAGGTGTGCCAGCTTGCAAAACTTGGCATCTGCCTTTTGAGTGTAGCTAGCCCCATCTTCACGTGATCTGCTCTTAACCCTTTTGTTTTCTTCTCGTTTCTATTCCTATTCCTATATATGCACCCTCCCCAGTTTCCTCAACCAGCATCTCCACTATATTATAATTACTACTTTCTCTCTCTTTGTAACTTGTAAGCATGGAGTCCTCAAAGATCTATGCTTACCTCTTCCTTTGCATGCTCTTCCTCTCCTCCGCCACTCCCATTCTCGGTTGTGGCTACTGTGGCAAACCCCCCAAAAAGCACAAGCCTGGTAAAACACCAAAGACACCAAAGACACCCACAGTACCCGTTGTTAAGCCACCAGTCACAATCCCTCCCATTACGATCCCTCCCATTGTTAAGCCACCAGTGACAGTTCCACCCGTTGTTCTTCCACCAATAGTGAAGCCACCCGTTGTGCTTCCACCAATAGTGAAGCCCCCAGGTATTCTCCCTCCAATTATCCCAGTTCTTCCTCCAATTCTTAACCCACCAAGTACACCAACACCGACGCCGGGGAAGGGAGGGAACACTCCATGCCCACCACCAAAGTCTCCTGCACAGGCTACATGCCCCATTGACACGCTCAAACTAGGTGCTTGTGTGGATCTTCTTGGTGGGTTGGTTCACATTGGCTTGGGAGACCCTGTTGCGAACCAGTGCTGCCCCGTGCTTCAAGGCTTGGTTGAGCTTGAAGCTGCGGTGTGTCTTTGCACTACTCTTAAGTTGAAGCTTCTCAACCTCAACATTTATGTCCCACTTGCCCTTCAGCTCCTTGTGGCTTGTGGCAAGTCTCCTCCTCCTGGTTACACCTGCTCCCTCTAAACCAGTTAAGTCCCTACCCAAACTCAACTAATTTATCTTATATCCTCTACCATTTTCTTTACTAATAGTAATTATCTTCAAACATTTTTTTAATATCCATAACTTTTTCTCTTTTTTTATCAATCGTATCACTTTTCATTCTTATATTTTTATCTCTTCTATCTCTTTCTTTATGTAAGTGTACATTAACACCCAGAAATTTATGATTTTCTTTTTCTTTTTGTTGAGTTGTTAAAATGTGAGCTACACAATATATGAATAGCAATTTCCCTTCTTTTTTAAATCTTACCCAGTTTTCTCCTAGAGTGTGTTTGGATAGAGAATTTTAATTGGGGAAAGTAATTTATTAGAGAATTTAAAATTCTTCAATTTAAAATTCACTGTTTGGATATTTTTATATGAGGAATTTAAATTTTTGAAATTTTAAAATAGAATTTTAAACAACTAGAAATGTGGAATTTGAATTTCCTTCTTAAAAGGTGAGAAATTGAAATTCTCTTCTTTTCTAGAAGCTTTAACTGCACAATTTTTTACTGCGTCTCAATCGCTGACAATTACTTTGACCTCCACAACTCTCACGACACCACCCACTCACGTCTTTTCCGTGCATGAGGTTCAAAATTTTAAAAACGAAGAAATTCAATTTCTTTATCCAAACACAAAATTTTGAAAATGAAGAAATTTAATTTCTTTATCCAAACACAGAATTTTGAAAATAAAAGAATTTTAATTGATGCATTTTAATTTTCCTGAATTTTAAATTTTTTGAAATTTTAAAATACTCCATCCAAACACACTGCTAAGGAAAATTAATCTTAACTTAGAAATTGAAGTATATTTAGTATTCAATCATTTAACTTCTCTTAATCTTTGACCATGCATATTTATTTATTTTTGGAAGGAGCTAGTACCATGCATGGTGGTCTACTTTATCTTCTATTATTTCTCTTTAAATTTCTATTTGGAAGCTAATTGTGACCCATGCATGTCATTAAGCTTGTGGCCAAGAAATTAATTAGGTCTTTTTTATTGAAATAATGATCATGATAGGATATGCTTTTTAAAGAGATTAGACGTTACTTTGACTACGTCATATATAATCAATTAAGCGAGAAAAGTTGTCCAAAAACCAACTTTCCTGTCCATTCAAATAGAAATTATTAAATTAATTAAAACATTTCAAGTAGAAAAGCACAATATTTATGCATAAAAGTTATGATATTACGTTTATAATTTCTGTTTAAACAATTCAATAAAAAAAAAAAACATTTCAACATTTTTCTTCATAAAAACAGCAAAGTTTTTTATGAGTAAATAATATATCATTTTGCAATCTGTCTCTTTCCTTGTTTCTTGAAGCTGGTGCTATATATATATATATATATATATATATATATATATATATGATTATGAATGTTGTCCAGCACACTATATGCGTGATTTAATTTCTATTTCGTATCAGTAAAGTAATTATATCGTCCTGTTCTCTACCCGTGAACTTTGAAATCTTTGTCTCATTGTATGTCATGGCCTATGCTTTGCAGGTGAAAGGATTGAGGAATATATGGTCAAAATCGACATGAGAGGATGTCGAGCCACACTATCTCTCTTCTCTCCTGATTGGAACGGCTGTTGTTTGTTTTGCTATTATTTGAAAAACCATTTGTTTTTAATTGAGATTGTTGCATGTATGTTTTAATCCTAGGCAAGTAGCAGCAAAGATGCTTCTCTGTGACATGTTCAATTATTAATTTATATGAATTGCGCTTTAATTTGTTGAATATATCAGTTTCGTACGTGTTTCTCTTGTTGTATAGCATTTGCTTCAATTGTGGATCTGTTTCTCAATCTCGAATCTCTATAAAGAAAAAAAAAAAAAACTTAACCATGTCCTTTGTGGGTAGGACTCGAGAAAAAAAAATTCATACCTATAAAATAATCTATATTCAATCTGATCTAATCTATTTTAAATTCATTTAAATAGATTAGTTTGATATTTAAATCCCTTTTTTTGGATTTTAAGTCTAATCCAATTAATTGGATATGAAATGGATATGGATTAGATATTTGTTTGGATTTTTAAATCTAATTTTTTTTGTCAACTTTGATTGAGACTATTTTTTTTATCAACCTTAACTAATGATGATTTTAAGCCATCATCGTTGAGCCTATTTTCCAGTTAATGTTGGTAAGATTTTTTTAGTCAACATTGATTGAGACTATTTTTTGTCTGACATCAGTCGATATTATTTTTTTTTGCCAACATCAGCTAGGTTTTTTTATCGATGTCTATCAATATTATTTTTTATTTACATCAAGTAGGTTTTTCGCTCGACGTCGACTATGATTTTTTTTGTCGACGTTAGACGAGACTATTTTTTGGCCGACATCGATTGAAAAAATCATCGATCGACATCAGCCAAAAAAACCTATTTGACATCGGCCAAAATATTTCCCCAATTGTCATCGATCGAAAAAATCCTAGTTGATGTCAACAAAAAATATCCCTACCTAACGCCAGCTAAAAGAAATAGTCATTGTTAATGTTGACCAACAAATCCAAGTTGTTGCCAACAAAAATATAGTTTCAACCAACATCCGCAAAAAAATATAGCTAACGTCGACCAAAAAAAAGTCCCGACGAATGTTGGCAAAAAAATATCAATGATCAACATCGACAAAAAAAAAACCTTATCAATGTTAGCCATGAAAATCCTAACTAATGTCTACCAAAAATTAGACACAATCGATGTTGATCGAAAAATCTCTAGTCAATGTCGGCCAAAAAATGCACTAACTAAAAATCCTAGTCGACCTCAACCAAAAAGTAACCCTACCTAAGATCGACCAAAAACATCATTGACCAATGTTGATTGAAAATGCACTAATTAATGTCAGCAAAAAAATAGTCTTGGTTGATGTCGGACTAAAATGTCTTGATCGATATCTATTGAAATTGCTTTGGTTAAGGTATGCCAAAAATACACTAACCAATATCGATAAAAAAATAGTCTTAATTAAGGTCGGTTGAAAATGACTCTTAAATGGACAGGTACTAAGTTTTCACTTTTTAGTATTTAATAACTAAAATTTGTAAAAAATAAAATAAAATTATAACATTTAAGTAGATATAAAATTGGATATATCCAAATCCATATTCATTTAAATGGATTGGATCTTGAATCTAAATTGTTTTTAAAAAATATGGATATGAATTTAAAATTCAATCCATTTAAATAGATATGAATTAGATATAGATTATATTCTTAAAATCAAATCCATGTCCACCCCTATTTATGGGTATTGAAACAGATCGATCACTTGCAGTTTTTGAGAAACTACTAAATATTTACCTTATTAGGGATGTCTCAACTTTATAAGTGAGATTGACGCATTTTTCTTTCTTTCTAGTTATAGTTATGTAATGTCATTTTTATTTAATCTTTCATATTGTATTGGATTTTTTTTTCTAAATTTTAATTTTTTCAATTTTTTTTAAATACAATAGTATTTTAATTAGTTGATCTGACCACCTAACCTAAATCAATCGTGTAGATTGATCAATTTGGGTTACTTACCAATAAAACAATAAATCCAACTCATTTAGGTTTTAGTGGATTAGTTCTTAAAATATACTAAGTCCAAACTCAACATACCCATTTACACTCATTTTTTTATAGGTACCCATTTATACTCATACTTAAATATTGTTTACTGATTAAAACTTATTTATCAATGTTATTATATTGGTGCAACATTTTTCTTTAATGCTAAATTTGTATGTTAACTGTACTAGTGTTATATCTTAAATGACAAAATATAATTGATGAAGTGTAAAAGGCAAGTACAAAAAAAATAATTTGCAGTTTTGATGGAAGTAACCTTCAGGAAAAACATCATTTTTTTATTAAATTATATCATTTGAAATTTTATATAAAAAAAATGATGATTAAACATGTCAAAGGAAGAAAATAATTTCTATCATATTATTTTTATCTGATATTAATAGTTAATAGTTTATCAATCATTAAGTACTCTTCATATAAATTAATTTTACAATTGATTTGATAATAAATTAAAACACACTGTTTTCAATTATTTTGCAATATCCATTTGACTTGTTTTTATTTTAAAAATATATCTTGTATATAAATAATTGTTTTAAACATTAACTGAATATTAGTTTAATTATATTTAGCTCTTTGATTTTACTATTTTTTAGTTATTTCACTAAAAACTATAAAATTTACCTCATCATATAATATATATATATATATAAGCTTTTATTCAAATTATCATCTTCTCAAGTTGTTTGTCAATATCTTATGTGATGTCATAAGTAACTCATACGAAGTCAATGATGCATATTGAGAGATACTCGTAATTTTTAACACAAGAAACAAAAAAATCATACCAACAAGTCTAAAACATACTAAATTTATTTACTTTTAAAAGTTAGTCAAGAGATACTCGTAATTTTTAACACAAGAAACAAAAAAATCATACCAACAAGTCTAAAACATACTAAATTTATTTACTTTTAAAAGTTAGTCAAAAAATTTGGATAAAGATTAATAATTGATAAAGTCAATAAATATTTAACACAACTAATATAATTACTCAACAAAATATAATCTTTAACTAAATAAATAATATGTAATGTAACATCATATTAAATTTGTATCTATATTATTTGTCTTAAAACATGTACTGTAGAACATATCTTAATTATAATTATATTTTTATTTTTATGATTACTTATGTATAATATTAATATTAATATACTATGTTAACAAGTTGGATAGGCTCAATCTTATTCTATGCTATGTGTTGTTGAATATTATTTTCGACAGGCCTATCAATTGTTTTAATTTGGTCTGATATGATCACAAATAAACAAACATGTTCCATCCGTCCAACCAAACACCTTGAATAGAGCTGAGTAAGCACATATTTATTCATGTTTAATTGAATTATTTTTAGAAAAAATAATCACTTGCCTATAATAACGAATTAACGATCAAATGCATTATACTATTCCTGAGTACTTGATCAGCTTAACCGGAATTATTTGTCGGAAAAGGATAAGGTGAGATTGTTTGAATTTCTTGACTTGGTAGATTTTTTTCCTAAATCCGTGAGATTAACTTGGGGCATGTAATGACGTATGATTCCACCTGACGGAGAGAGAAAGGGAAAAGGAAACCTGGTTTTGCTTTCCAATGGGCTGTTAAAGATTCCACCTTTCATTCGAGGGATAATGTTACTTTTAATATTAAAAACAAATAAACACAAAAGCAATGTGCTAGAACAAAATTCACGAAAATAACATTGTCCAATTTAGGCATATCATGTCACTGTGACTATCAGAATTCACAAAATCCGCTATACCATTGTCACGTAATGTCCTAACAACACTTTAATCAATATCATAATTAACTGTATATCTGCTGTATGCCCCACACTTTTCACTACACCCTCCCTCTCTCACTCTCTCATCAGCCATAATAATCACACAACACTTCATGGAAAAAACTATGCAACATTATTCGGGAATATTTCTTGTCTAGACTGAGTTTATAGATTTGGGTTTCATTTAGCTAGTCAAATTCAATTTGAGAGTTAGTTTTAGCAAACATTTTTTATTTAAAAATATTATTTTCAAAATTAATTAAAAATATTTTCTTCAATAATAATGTAAAATATATATATAGGCTAAATTGTTTATATGATCCCTTACCTTTATTTCAGGTTGTAATTTTTTAAAAGTTACAAAATAGTTATAAAACAGTCCCTTAAATAAATTTTTATAGCATGTTATCCCAAAATAAAAATCCTTAAACCGAGAGAATACTAACCCAGTTAGGTACGTAAATTATTTTATATTTATTTTCAATTTTTACGGGAAAAAAAACAAAAAATACATTACTTTATAAACATGCTATCAAAAATATTACTTAAGGAGTCATTTTATAACTTTTAATAAATAAGAGATATTTTTAACTTTTAAAAATAAAAAATAAAAAATAAAATTGTAACCTAAAATAAAGATAAGGGACCAACAAATTAAGTAAGTTAACTTGAAATATATTTTTGTATAAATGGATTTATTGACATGACACTATCTAAATTTTACTTTTCCATATTAATAACACACACCAAAATATTTGAAAGAAAAAAAAATCACTGTAAAAACACAATAAAACATAACAATCGGGGTTTTAAAGAGAAAAAGAAGGTTGAATTGTATTTTAGAAAATATGAAAATCTTTTTGAAACAGGTTGAAAGCATGAAGACAAAATGTTTTACTAATCTGTACAAAAATATAAGAAGAAATAGCTATATATATATTGTCTTATGGGTTATCAAAGACTTTTAATTTATAAAACTTAAGTTCAAAAATGAAAATATTTCCTCACAAATTCTACTCTCAATCATTAATAAAATAAAAGAGACGAAAGAAAAAGGAAAAAAAAAAATAGAGAGAGAGAGAGAGAGAGAGAGTTTTTATTGTAGTTTGTCTCACTCATCGAACTCTGTATGCACCTTGATAGCTACTAAAATTTTCACTAATAACACATAATTATAGGAATTATGTTCTTTTTTAAAAAAGAAATATAGGAACTATGTTCTAAATTGTATATAAGTATTATTTCAATATTTTTGACAATTCTTCAAATTTTCTTTCATTTGTCTCTTCAGGAACTAAAATCAAGTATTGCTCAATCAAACTTCATAAGTTTGAGATTGCAAGAGAACCTTATACTATAGTTGGTTAAGCTCAGGCACAATCAATTTAGAGTAATGCATTCAAGTATTTACAACGTTTATAGAGAATGGTTTTCTAATGATTGAAAATAAACAAACACAATAAATTCAAGTTTGTCAATCTCTACAGCATGTTGAAACCTGAGGTTTTTATAAGCGACTTTGAAACTAATTCTTGTGAAAGCTTCCTCCCCTTATTGAAAATGAACATCGAAGTGCATTAAGGGTTTATTCGAATCAACTTATTTATATGTACTTATAGGATAAGAAAATAAAAAAAGAAAAATGCAAGTTACAATTATTTTATAGATAAGTTAATTTGTATAAGTTTTGTCACATTAGCTAGCTTCTCTAAAATCTTATTTTTAACTTACTTATGAACTAATTTGAGTTTATGAAGAAAAAAAAAAATTCTTACTTTTTATTTTTTATTTTTTTCTCATATAAATGTGTAAGGAGAAATTTATCCAAATTAGGGACATGTTACTAATGTTTAATAACTACTTACTCCTAGTCTTTAAAAAAAATACTTCTAGAATACGTAAATTTCGCCAGTTAATATCGGAAAAGTCAATAATATACTACCACTTTATTAATATATTTATTAACTTATTAATATCAAAATATAGTCTATTACTATTTGCAAATAACTTGTTGGTCTAAATTATAGAAAGCTTTTTCCTTAATCATACAGCAAAACCTATTCCGCCTTCAAAAGCAACATCTTAGCCCCACCGTAACTACAATTTTTTAGTTGCATAACTTTTCTGCCTCGTAATTGAACGGGATTCTCGCACTTTAGAACAAATCTAATCCCATATCTACAAAGAGAAGACATTTATTTTTTTATGGTTTAAATATATTTTTATTTATGATATATATTCAAATATTGCGTTTGATTTTTTATAAAAAAAAAAATTCTTTCACATCTATTCGCTAATATTTTAAAAAAAATACCGTCAATTAAATAATGACGTATCCATTAAATATTTGATAACATGATTTGTAATAATTTAAAAATGGTCAATATTTATTTCAAACTCAACTTTAAATTTTCTATAGATTAACAAATAATAAAATCAATTAAAATAAAAAATAAATAAATTACACATTGAAAACTTCTTCGGAAACATCCACCAAACCCTCATTTACCTTCTTCTCCCTTCAGCCCTCGTCTTCCAAAACATATCTCAATTTTTTAAAATCTCAACCTTCATGGAGGAACATCCTCTTCTAGACTTGATTTGTTTCCCCAGCTCAAGACACTGACAACCATAGACAACATCACAACAAAAGTCAAGCTGTCATATGCAACACGCAAGGAATCAACAAAGACAACATCATATCCACAAAACAATCAACAACTTCCCAAGCTTTATCTCTCTAAAGAAACAAAGACAGTGTCTTGTTCCACACAATAACATTTGAACCTGTTATGAGTGAGAATGAGAAAGAGGAAAATGAAAATGCTGAGTCAGAAGGTAGTGCAATCACGCGCAAGGAAGGCAAGTGGGCCAGGAAGGAGGGTGCGAGACATAACAACAGAATTGTGAGGGACCATCCCATGTGGGGTGAGTTTGTTAAGCCTTAGACTATATGTAATGGGAAAAGGGTAGAAGGGAAAGGGGCTGATAGTGAATACTAATTCTTCTCTTTCTCTACTTTGTACCAGCATTTCCTTATTTGTGAAATTGTATCATGAGTTGTACTTACTAGTCTCTGGCTAGTTTTCCCTTTCAATTAATAATACAAGCTCATTTCCACGATTCCCTAATTAGTATTGTTACATTGGTGTTTTCATCTACATCATGGCTGACAACACCAGAATGAAGGAATTGTATGCCGATTTAAAGAGGAACTCTGAAGCTATTGAGCTTGCTGCAGCTAAGAATGATGCACGATTTAGCAAAATTGAGGCAAATGCCGCAAGTGTCGATGCCAAGCTCACAAAAGTCACTGAAGCACTAGAATCGCTGCTAGGTCGCGAACAGAGACCAATTGTACAGCCTGGTGTACTGAACTCAACAACAGCTGGGTTTCACGTAAGTAAAATCAAACTCGATTTTTCTAGATTTAATGGGAAAAATGTGTTAGACTGGATCTTTAAGGCAGAACAGTTTTTTGGTTATTACAATACCTCGAATTTAGATAGTATAATGATTGCGTCAGTCCATCTGGATGAAGATGTAGTTCCATGTTTTCAAACGATATAGAGAACTACTCCTTTTATGTCGTGGCAGGAATTCACTAGAGCTTTAGAACTGGATTTTGGTCCTTCCATATATGATTGCCCTCGAGGTGCCCTGTTTAAATTGAAACAAACAACCACGATGAATGCTTATTATCTGGAATTTACCTGCTTGTCTAACCGAATTTATGGGAAGTAATGATGCACTGGTGGATTGTTTTGTTAGTGGATTAAATGATGATATACACAGGGATGTCATGATACATACACCAACTACCATTGTCAAAGCCATAGCACTTGCTAAGGTTTACGAGGAAAAACTCAATGGCAAGAAAACTGACCTAAACACTAAACCAAACCCAAACCCAAGAGCTCACTTCAATCTCACCAAAACACAATTCTCTGACAGACCAAATAACCCCCCTGTCCTAAACACTCCACCCACCAGACCCATGAACCTTAACAAATAAAACCCCAACATTAGACGAATTTCCCCTGCTGAAATGCAATTGCGAAAAGAGAAGGGTCTTTGTTATTTTTGTGATGACAAATTCTCTTTTACTCATAAGTGCCCCCAACAAGCACCTCATGTTAATTCAGATAGATGACATAGAAACATAGACCACTGAGGAACCTCCCCCACCAGATATACCTAACCCAGTAATAACACACGAGGCACATGAACATCACTTATCCCTCAATGCAATGAAAGGTTCGGGAGGGTTTGGCATTATTAGATTTCAGGGCAAGATTGGCTCAATTACAGTCTCTATCTTTCTAGACGGAGGTAGCACTGACAACTTTATACAACCTAGAATTGTTCACTGCTTAAAGTTACTTGTGGAACCAGCACCAAGATGGCAAGTTTTAGTGGGAAACGACCAGTAAATGACAGCTGAAGGCATAGCGAAAGAGTTATCTCTGCAAATTAATGGACAGGATATTAAGGTTTCTGCATACCTATTACCTGTGTTGGGTGCTGATGTAATCTTGGGAGCACCTTGGCTTGCTCCTTAGGACCACATGTGGCTGACTATGCAATAACAATGATGAAGTTTTTTCTGAATGGTAAATTTATTACTCTACAAGGGGAACAACAGCAGAAACCAGATTTGGCCCAACTCCATCATTTAAGAAGACTCCAACAAATGCAAGCAATTGTCGAGTGTTTCACTTTACAGCTAATCGAGCCAGAACATTCAAAAAAGATATAGTGTTGGACTTGCTTGCAAACATGGAACCTGATATGGCTATGCTAATCCACACATATCAGGATGTCTTTAAAACACCTACTGGTCTACCTCCAATTCGGGAACAAAATCATGTTATTTCCTTGAAAGAAGGGTCTCAACCAGTGAAGGTTAAACCCTATAGATACCCACATAGTCAAAAAGCCCAAATTGAAGAGATGGTGCAGGATATGTTGAGTCAAGGCATCATACAACCAAGCACTAGCCCGTTTGCATCCCCTATAGTGCTAGTCAAGAAGAAAGATGGTTCATAGAGATTTTGTATGAATTATAGAGCTCTTAATGCAGTCACAGTCAAGGATGGTTTCCCAATATCTACGGTGGATGAACTGCTTGATGAACTTTATGGTGCTCAATACTTCTCTAAGTTGGATCTTCGAAGTGGGTATCATCAAATCTTAGTGCAGCCAGAAGATAGACATAAAACGGCATTTCGAACACATCATTGGCATTATGAATGGCTAGTGATGCCATTTGGTCTTACCAATGCGCCTACCACGTTTCAGAGTTTGATGAATAATGTCTTTCATCATTTACTACAGAAGTGTGTCTTAGTCTTTTTCGATGATATCTTGGTGTATAGTCCTACATTGAATTCACACCTCACACACCTGGCAACGGTGTTACAGTTACTGTAGCATAATCAATTATATGAAAACTGTCCAAGTGTTCTTTTGGACTATGTGAGGTGGAATACTTGGGACATATGGTTTTAGGCAAGGGAGTAGCAATGGAGAAAACCAAAGTCCAAGTTGTTTGTGATTGACCAACACCGGGGATTTTAACACAGCTCAGGGGATTTTTGGGGCTTACAGGCTATTATAGACGATTTATCAAATCATACGCGTCAATAGCTGCTCCATTAACCAACTTACGAAAGAAGGAAGCTTCTGTGTGGAGTGCAGCAGCAGAAAAAGCATTCCAAGAGCTTAAGGTGGTTGTCACCAGTGCTCCAGTTTTAGCGCTGCATGACTTTGAAACGCCATATATACTGGAAACTGACGCATCAGGGACGAGTATAGAGGTTGTCCTAAGCCAAGCAGGCCACCCTATTGCTTAATTTTCCAAGAAATTAGTGCCTAGGATGCAAATGCAGTCCGCATATGTTAAAGAGTTTCATGCAATTACAGCAGCGCTTGCCAAGTTCAGACACTATCTATTGGGGCACCAATTCATTCTAAGAACTGATCAAAAAAGCTTGAGAAGCCTCTTAGATCAGTCCTTGCAGACACCAAAACAATAGGCCTGACTCCATAAGTTCATGGGGTATGACTTCAAAATCGAATACAAACCTGGGAAGGACAACCAAGCTGTTAATGCTCTATCAAGGGTGATTAATCTAGCTTGGTCTGAACCACAAGTGGTTTTCTTACAACAATTGAGGGCGGATATTGCAAGTGTAAAGCAACTACAAGTCACTATGAAGCAATGCCAAGAGAAAGGGTCTGCAGGACTATATACTATGAAGGATGGGAATGGTAGGTTAGTCATACCTAACCAAAGCGCATTGATTCAACAGATATTACAGGAGTTTCATTCATCTCCGGTTAGAGGTCACGTAGGCATTACAAGAATTATTGCATGAATCACTCCTCAATTTTACTGGAACACCTTGAGGAAAGATGTTAAGACATTTGTGGAGAATTGCTTAGTGTGTCAGCAAGCCAAAACACTGAATACAGCACCAGCTGGACTACTGCAGCCCCTGCCAATCCCCACTCAGGTATGGAACGACGTGTCAATGGATTTTATAACTGGACTACCTGTATCTTTTGGTTTCACTGTGGTTATGGTGGTAGTGGATCGGTTAACAAAATATGCTCATTTTATGGGTTTTAAGACTGATTATACAAGCAAATCTGTGGCTGAGACTTTTATGGCAAATGTTGTTAAGTTGCATGGCATACCTAAATCTATTGTCTCAGATAGAGATAAGGTGTTCACCAACAAGTTTTGGCAATACATCTTTCAACTACAAGGTACAACATTAGCTATGAGCTCCGCATATCATCCTTAGAGCGACGGATAGATAAAAGCTGTTAACAAGTGTTTGGAAATGTTCTTACGGTGCTTCACTGCTGACAATCCTAAATCATGGTACTAGGCGTTGAATTGGGCAGAATATTGGTACAACTCATCACTTCATACTAGCATTGGTATGACTCCATTTAAAGCATTGTATGGAAGGGACCCTCCAATGATTGTGAAGTACTGTCCTAGCTCAAATAAAGCACCAGAGTTGCAAGATCAACTGCTGCAACGCGACAAGATACTCTCAGACCTGAAATTCAACTTGCAAAGAGCTTAGCAGCACATGAAAATGCAGGCAGATAAGAGGAGGATTGATGTTACTTATGAATTGGAGAGTTAGTGCTGGTGAAACTCCAACTGTATAGGCAAACCTCAGCAACTTTGAAAAAGCACCAGAAACTGGGGATGAGGCATTTGGTCCTTTTCCTATAATTGCTAAAGTGGGCCTGGTTGCTTATAAACTAAAACTGCCTGACTTAGCAAAGATACATGCCACATTTCATGTGTCTTAACTTAAGAAATTTAAGGGAGAAGCAATTGAACCTTATTTGCCACTACCATTAAAAACAACTGAGGAAGGCCCAATTGTACAAGCGGAGACAATACTACAAACAAGGACCATTTTCAGAGGCACTAAACAAGTTAAGCAGGTGTTGGTCAAATGGGAAGGCATGCCAAGAGCTGAGGCAACATGGGAAGATAGAGCAAATGTCTTAAACAACTTTCCTAATCTCAAACTTGAGGACAAGATTGTTTTTAAAGGGGATGGTATTGTTATGAGTGAGAATGAGAAAAAGGGAAATGAAAATGTTGAGTCAGAAGGTAGTGACATCACGCGCAAGGAAGGCAAGTGGGCCAAGAAGGAGGGTGCGAGACGCAACAACAGAATTGTGAGGGACCATCCCATGTGGGGTGAGTTTGTTAAGCCTTAGACTATATGTAATGGGAAAAGGTAGAAGGGAAAGGGGCGGATAGTGATTACTAATTCTTCTCTTTCTCTACTATGTACCAACATTTCCTTATTTGTGAAACTGTATCATGAGTTGTACTTACTAGTCTCTGGCTAGTTTTCCCTGTCAGTTAATAATACAAGCTCATTTCCACGATTCCCTAATTAGTACTGTTACAGAACCATCATCATCATCATACATAAACAACTTCGTTACATAAGCTTTAAGCTGCTTCAACTGTCATTACAAAATATTTTGTT
The DNA here is from genome assembly GCA_007407185.1 of Glycine tomentella. Lineage (NCBI taxonomy): Eukaryota > Viridiplantae > Streptophyta > Magnoliopsida > Fabales > Fabaceae > Glycine > Glycine tomentella. The sequence goes on along the minus strand of PYAF01002031.1, from coordinate 1,364,644 downwards.
TATTTTCACTACCCGCGCGAGAGTACGGAGAGTGACGTCATTGGGACAAAGTCCAATTCGATGAAACTCGGATAAGAGAAGCGGCGCTTCGTATTCAAGACACAAGTAGACGTAAGCTTTCATCGTGACGCTCTAGAGAACAATGTTCCTCAAGCCATTCCATCGAACAAAATGTGTGCCTCTCTGACTCATCCGAATTTGGCCTAAATGTTGATCAGAGCATCGGCGACGAACATGTCCCATTATAAGCTGATCTTGACGACGTACCCATGGAGGGACTCGACGGCGAAGAAGAGACACATTTTGAAGATAGATTAGCAAGAGTGTCGCGCATAGCAAAGACGACGGAGCGACAAACACGTCCCATTATATTTTGTTTGTTATATTTTATAATTAAAATATGAAATAACATTAGTAATGAGTGATTAATTTTCGTATGATGTGCATGTATACGGATTCAAAGGAGAGCAAGAAGGGAACTTTCTAAAAACGCTTTTAGACATATTTTTATTTATAATATTTTTATATAAATGTTAATTTATTTTTATTTTTAAAAATATATTGAGGTCTTATAATTTTAGTTTTTTAATTAATTTTCAACTCTTGTAATTTTTATTTATAGATAAATTGTTTTCATTATTTTTTTCAATTATCATATTTTTTCATATTAAATATTCTATTATTAATTTTATATTATATCTTAAAATATATTTAATTAAATTTAAAAAATAAAAAATGTACACTTAAGTTGACATTATTCTTTTATTATATAATTAACGTAATAGTTAAAATAAACTATTTAATATAAATTTATTTAAATAATAATAAATATAATAAATCTAATATTTATCTTTATCAAATTCGTGAAATATAATATTAAAATAATAAATTAAATATTATAAATAGTAAAAATATTAAAATAGTATAATATAAAAAATGTATGAAAATTAATAGTACAATGATTTTTTCAATAATAAAAAAGTTTTATTTAGAAAATAATAATAAGATAATTTAATAAATATTTTAAAGATATTAAAAATATCAAAAAAGTACAACTTACATTTTAAAAATATAAATTTAAATAACATTTCAAAAAATTATTAGAATCTCCTAAAAAAACTTATTTTCTAAATATTTAAAGTAACTTTTGAGTTAAAAACTAACTTAAATGTTTAAAAAATTAAATAAGAATTATATTCTAATAATCATTATGGACTCTTTCACGTAAAAAAAAAAAACTGTTTTAAAAGAATAATAAAAAGGTTTTTTATCACTTCTCAAGTTTTTAAGAAAATTAATTTAAAAGAAAAATAACATCCATTTTGTATCACCCTTCTGCCTTATAATGAGAATCCTCTGCAAATTTAGACGCAAAGATTCAATTGGGAAAACTGTTTATAAAATATAAAGCAATTGCATTGGTTCCATTTTAAACAAGACTAATTAAACCTAAATCACTAGGTTAATCAAGGGACGTGATAATTCGCAAACTTCACTGTATTAACGCTTTTTACTAATAATCGTTGCTATGTTAAAATACGAGCGCCACCTGCCCGTGCATAACATACATAGCAAAACAGCAACTGGTAAAAAGCACCAGGCACGAGATCATATTCATCTGGATAACACCCACACGGAGGGAGAGTGAGAATGAGAAAGAGCGAACTCCGTCGGATTCAAAATGGAATTCCAGAATAACTATCAACTTTTCAGTTTTCTCAATATAAGCACAGTGACAATGACATGACCTCTATTCTAGAATATAAAGCAAATTAGCCTCTAAAAAGTAAAAACACAATCCGAATCAGATCTACACCTCAAATTTCAAAGGTGGGCACCAGCACTAAACCAAAACACAGCCACCACCTGTAAGTGAACCCTAAATTTGAGAATTATAAGGAAAATGAATCATAAAAAAATATTCTCTGAATTGAACTTTATATATGTTACAAATGCTATGGAAGGATTAAGCTACCTGCTAACTAACGCTGAGATGTGGCCAGGCACAATGACAAAACCCAAGCATACAACACTCAAGAAGATTTATTCAATGTTATTCCACTAGGAAGGAACCTAATACGGCTACAACGTTTTAATTTGGTCAGAGCTTCCTGTGGCTTACCGAGCAAGAGATCCACATAAACTGCAGTAAGAGTGGCTTCTGGACTGTTAGGTAATAAGGACAATGCCTGCGCAATCAGTATATTGGATTTCTCAAATTCACCCTGCATCGCCGACATTACAGCAAAATTTGCACAAATTGTTGCTCGTGCCTCCTCTGGCTTGAGGAAAACAATACTCTGAGTGCCTTCAAGAGAAGAATTCTTAGCAGCTGTGGATCCTCCATTCACCTCTTCAAAATTGGCAGTCCTCTCCGGTTGCCATTTCTCACAGTCCTCTAGGCTGAAAGGCAAGTCAACATTGTTTCCCCCAGACAAATAAAATGACAAGTGCTCAGCTGCTTCCTTTGGTCTGTTCAGCAAGCAGAGAGCCTCTGCTGCATAAACATGACCTAGAAAGATGTAAATTCTGGAACATTCCGAAAGTTCTAAGAGAGATTTTGCTACTGATAGTGCCTTCACAGGATTGTCCAATTCCAGCTCCACATATGCTAAATTAGCAAGAACAGCTTGCTTAACCAACTGATTTTCTATATTACGGACATTTTCATAACAGGAGAGGGAGTTCTGAACAAGTTCCTGACTATTTCCTCCCTTTTGTTCTTTAGTGTCCCCATTTGCATTGACCTGACCTAACCCTACTGCTACTGAAAATGCCTTCGAATCAATGCCATGTGAGTTTCTAATATTTGAAGGCGACACTTCACTTCCATCGTTATCCTCCACAGAAGAGTTAGAGGGCAAACCAGACTTCAAACAATTTGCACTGTTAGAGTCCAACAAGTGTAGAGCATTCAAGAGGCACTGCCGGGCAAGGGACATCGATAACTTTAGTCGCCCGTCTTCACTTGGACAATCATCCCCTTCAGATGAGTCCACAAGTCCATTTCCTGAAATCTGATCTTCGACCACAAGTTGCCTCCATTTTCCTATCCCAACAACACAAACTCCTACCCCCAACTTCTCTGATAGGACCCGACTTGATTTGATTAGGCCCTTTTCTAAAGCCATCAAACAGCATTCGGAGAGTCGGAGCCACAAGAGAGGTTGTTTGTAAAAGACCAGACTTGCCTTCTGGAAACATCGAGCAGCAAGTATTGGCTTCCCATAAGCCAAGTACTGCACACCACAATTATAAATTATAAGGAGAGAATTATCCTGTGAGAAAGTGGCTAGCTTTAAAGATTGGTCCTTCCGCAGTGATGAACAATTGGTTAATGCCTTTGAGAAGAATAATGAAGACGTCTGATATTTCCCAAGCTGATAATAAATGCACCCCAGATTGTTGTTGAAAATGCTTGAAAATGCCGTGTCTGTCCGATTATTTGATGCCATCAATAGCTTCACAGCTTTGCGGTGGTTACCACGAGCATATTCAAGCTGGGATTTCAAAAGAAGAGCCATTGATGAATCTCTTCCACGTGCGATGTTCATGGCCAGCTTCACTTCTCGTTTTGCTAGCTTCAAGTTCCTAGTAAGAAGCAGAAACCTAACCTTGTACAGTTGCAATTTAAGCTTCAAATCAACAGTAGAAAACCTGTCAACCAAAGCCCTTGAAAGATCATTTGAAGATGGGCCCATTGGCCTCGCTAAATTTTGTCCACCCATATCCAAAATCATGGCTTCATAATCAAGTGTATCTTCAGACAAAGCTCTGGATAGATGATTTTCAGATGCATTTGCACTTGGCCCTAAGTCAGAACTGGATGCATCAGCAGCTAGTACATTAATGGAAACAGATGCAGACTTTGTAATTATATTTGCAGCTTGCTGCTGAGCTGTGTTCCCACTATCACCTTGACTCACGCTACTAACACCAAATGCTTTTTCCAGATAAGTCAACACATCCTAAACAAACAGATTCCAGCTCAGAATAGTGCACTGGTACAATTAGAGAAACAAAAAAACTGCTTACAGTGGAATTTTAAAGCCACTCACTCAACAAATTATTCAAGATAAACAGATACTACAACTAGGAGGTTAAGAATTTATGCCAAGAAAGTTTAACATTGTATATTATCAGAGAAAACAATCAAAAGCAAGCAAACTATACGCATTAAATTTTCAGTTTGACCGACTTAATATAGATACTGGGTTTAGTGTTTTCAAAATGAAATTGGATCCTGTCAGTTTAGCTCCCAACACAACCTCCTTGTTGAGAGTAAACCCACATTTCCTGCATATGAACCCAATGCCATGCCCAACCCCAGTTGCCTAATGTGTTAGGGGTTTTATGTTATGGCTAATATCAATATCCTAATAAATAATGTTATGGCTTATTTATAATCTGTAAAGTCATTTTCTAGCTCTGATGAGTGAGTATTATGTGTTTAAGTACATGATTTATGCACAATAAAGAAAACTTCCAGATAGCTAAAAATGAAGGATGGAAACAGATAAGTTGGACAAATCACCATTGAAAACATTCAGCTAATATGCCCAATATTAGCTTGGGAAGAAAGATTTTTTCCTATTTTATTCCTAATAGACCACTAATGCAGCATCTAATCTCACGAAATCGAATTTTATTATCAACAGACTGACAGAGAAATGAGAGACTCATGGTTGAACTGGTCAAGGTAAGTATAAATTATGTATTAACATTGATATTTACATATTCATTGAACGCATAACTAGCCACCACACACTAATAAGGAAATTAAAAAATAAAAATAACACATTTATGAGATATGAATATCATGGTAGAGAGCAATGCATTAAGCTACAAAACTTGCAATTGTTAAAAAGTAAACCAACTAATAACATTATCAAATACAACTTACAGCTGATTTTGATGCATCATGGCAAGCAAGGCTAGCATCAAGCAGCAGAAGGCAAATATGTAGAGCTGTTGTCTGCTTTAGAAAAGAGAACACAAAATAAAGGAGCAAAACAAAGCCATCAACATATCAGTGTAATTTTAAAAACAAAATAACATCAAATAATATGACATACCTCATCTATGGGTTCAATATTTTGAAAGAGAGGTTCCAAAACTGACAATGTTTTTGCATAGTCATGATGATGGAACCAAATGATTGCCTAAAGAGATTGAAATAACAAAAGCTATATCAACAAATATAATTAAATCACATACATTCAAAGCAACAAGAGAGATATAAATGAAATTAATATAAGGAGCAAAATGAACATACAATATTTAGCATTGCCACGGAAGAGTCAAATTCATCTGTATACATGGTGCTGTTGCTGTTTGCACCTGAAAACTGGTGTGCCAAAGCATTACTTCCTTTGGACCCCAAAACTTTATTTCCAACATTGTTAACTGACTCTCCTTGTTCTTCCAAAGCCAGAGCAAGCTCATCATTTTTTCTCTGAATCAACTCCAAGCAGCAAAAGGGATAAGTTCAAAATTACAAATAAATAGAGGATAAGGACCTTAAGGTGCAATTTAAACGGTCCAAAACAGAATAAATCAATTTTAAAAGTTAAAACCTTTTCAATGTAATCCCCACTTGACCACTTCATTAGGGGCAAAATATGAAAGAAATGAGAACTTAAAGCCAACATACTGAAAGCTTAAACAAGACTTCCTAATTTCTGCACTGAATTTTATTTGATACTTGTTCAATGAGGTAAAGCCATCCAGCTCTTCTTCACCACTGTTTCCTAACTTGTAATATTATCATTGAGATGGTGATGTGTATATAAACCTCTTTTAAGAATATCATAAATTTGAGACCAAAAGAAGGAATTTGGAAAACAAAATTGAGATCAACTATAGTATACCAGGTCCAACAGGTAATTAAATCTTATCTGCATCCTTATTCCAATGAAAGAAACCAAATATAGCCTTCTACTATCTTAAACACTCATTCCACTGGCTCAAGCCACATGCCAACATAGCATTTCATTGATCCCAAAATACTTGCATGAACCACTATAAAAGCTCAGAAATTCAATTTTAAAAAGTCCACATAATGACCTAGGTCTAACTTCATTTTAATTTTGTCATCTTATTCTCAATTGGTGCCAATGGCATGCAGTTCCAGTTTCTTAATCCATAAAGATAATACAAGTGAAAATGGTTTCCTTCAAATACCATCCATGAAAAATAAAGCTTACTGCCCATCACAAAACTGTCACTTTGTAGAAATCCAAAACAAGATGAAATTTAAAATAGCATACCTTGATGCCATTAATTACTTCAAGCAACTTCTTGGGATCTGAAGAACCATCTCGGAAGAATTCCGCAATTGCAATATTATGAAGGACCTGAAATATTCAGATTTAAAACCATAAACACTGAGATCCGCGGCGGGGGGGGGGGGGGGGGGGGGGGGGGGGGGGGGGGGGGGGGGGGGGGGGGGGGGGGGGGGGGGGGGGGGGGGGGGGGGGGGGGGGGGGGACATAAAGATAATGCAACACTCTGTGGATTATATTAACTCGTGACTAAAACCATTGTCCTCATTTGCTCATAACAGGCCTCCATGCGAATGGCATAGAATTTTATCGTTCTAAAAACATAATTGCCATCTCAAATGCAATGCACAAAATCACAATTGAATGTTCAGAATTTTTAATTGTATATTTGTACAAGATTCTTGATATGTAGAGAGCAGAAACACCACACCCATGCTCTATAAAACACACACAGTGACGATAAAAGTCCATTTATTTCTTCAACATAAATCACTTTCACCCACAAAGGTCACTTCAATTATTTTAATTTATTCACATATAGCATACCTCAGCAGTTCTGAGAACGCATGAGGAATATAAATTCAGGACCAAAACATTTGAAATTCCATGAAAGGAAAAAAACAGAGAGATAAACAATTCACTCTGAAAATATACTTGCACAATGAATGTGAGTTACGTGGCGTGATTGTGAACCATTTAGTAAACCGTTACAGTGCAACAAGGTACTATCCAATGACTTGCATGGAAGTATGCGAGTGCAAGTTTGTGCAAGTATATACGTTAGTGTTGCATGTGTGACCGGTAACTATCCCCTAAATCAGGTTAGCATGAAGAACAAAAATTAACAAAGCAACACGTTAACTTAAACTTATTAGTGTTGCTCGTGCGACCAATAACTAACCCACGAATCAAGCTAGCATCAAGAACCAAAATTATAAACACGACAAACGAACCGAATCAAACATAGAAAGATTTCCTTGTCCAGAAAAATGAGCTGAAAATCCCTTTTGTCAGTCAAACTTTCCATATTGGATCCACAGCAGCAGTTTATTCTACAAGTCCAACAAATTTCTCCTTACGTCCAACATTCCTACTAGTTCCACACATCACACTGCGCCAATGCCTTCTCATAGACATCCACTAAAAGAAGCTCGTAATACAACTTAAACAGCTCATTCACTTTCTACCCAATGAAATTCATACAAACCAGCTGAACAACCGATGCACATTCACATCTATAGCCACAGACGCTATCCTGCATCTGCAAGTGCTCACTAGCTACAGTTCCAGCAAAGTACCAAAATTGAAATTCATCTCATATAATTAAAAACCGAACAAACAGATCAATCCCTCGAAGAATAGCAGTTGGTATAAAAAAATAGCACAGAGCGAAGCAGCAAGAAAAAAAAAACGCAAGAACGATCGTCAATCGGGAACTATAAGCAAACAGATATAGAACTGAAACGACGTCGCTTAGATCAGTATCGACGGAAAATGGTGAAGCAAATTAAACTACCTTTGGATCGTCTTGCTTCTTCTGCAAGAGCTGGTTCAAGACCTCGACGCACTCGGCGAACTTGCCTGACTGGAAATGCAACGCGGCGTCTTTGGCGAGAGCGACGGCGACGGTGAAAACCCCGTCCTCGGCATCGGTGGCGGAGGAGGCGTCGCGGTTGGCGGTGGACGACGGGGACGACGACGGTAAATCTCTGGATTCCATGGCGAGATCGAGTGATCGAATTGCAAATCGTCTTGGGAGAGGGTTTTGGAGAATAGAGAAAGGAAAAGCCGTAACGTTTGATGAGTGAGGAGATGCGAAGTGAGATGAATCTGAATTACATTTAAAATCGAAGTGAAGAGAGAGCTATGGCTAACAAATTTGAAAGGAGAAACCCTAGGATTTGCCTGCTTCGAAGGTATCTGGTTCTGTGAGATAGAGAATGAGAGAGGGGAAAGAGTGCGAGGAGGAAATGAAAACCTATTCGCCGAATCGGGGGAGGTTCAGATAGAAAGAGAGTGGGAGGTTTTTTATCATTTTTTTTTCAGTAACTCATAAATCGGTTATATAAAAATGAGAGCAGCATCATATCCGTTTTATTACTTTATACATATAATGTTGTTTTATACAATGGTGGCAATAAGATTATAGTTAGGATTGATACCGAATGATCCAAGATGAATTTTCATTTTTTTCATAGGTGTGATTCAAATTTGTTAAAGTCACTTTTCTCACTTGGTGGGTAACCTTTAAGAAGAACATCTAAGGATTAATTAAGTAAATGCAATTGAGTGGAATTATTTTTATACTTTTACCATTTTTTAAAGGAAAAAAAATTAGGACAAGTGGACTTCAATGGTTTGAATTGGAGATGAAAATAGGTAGGTCATGGTATGATATTATGGTATTTGCCGTCCTTATAACCGCATTTTTAAAAAATACTCATACATGCCTCATATCCATGCAAATAACAACTGTAATCTCCATCATGGTACTCATTAGTCCTTTAATCTCCATGCGAGTGACAACAACAATAGAGATAAGAGAAGTGAATATTGAATGGGAGAATGGCGATGAAGATTACATGGGTGATAGTAGTATAAATAATAATGATGATAACAATATTGGAGAGAGTAGTTACAAGTGTAATTTGGTAAGTTTTTTTATCCTTTATTTATGATATACTAGTGAAAGATTTATTACATAAAAATACAAGAACCACACATTCAAGAGAGATTGAATAGTTTTTGTTAGTTGAAGTGGATAAGACATGAAATATACCAAATTGCGAGGATAGAAATAAAGTGATATCCAAATGAAAATATGTGTTGTTTGGATTGATCAAATTAAGAGGGGGGAATTATATTATTACTAATGAATCACTTCAAGAATTCCAATGTGTGTTCAAAATACAGCATTTTTTGTATGTCTCGTGTTTTCAAAGTTCATAAACAATAAAAAAAAAGTGTTATATTGTGCTTTTGCAATAGTGAGGGGTGTGTTTAAGTTATTTAGTATACTTGTGCGACATTTGTTTGCACAACTTATCTTTTGAAAGTTTTTCCGATGATATTTAAAGGTCTAAAATGAAAGAATGAATACATATAGTTTTACAAAATTGGTGGAATTGCGGGGCTTTACAAATTGTCGGTTGAGGTGTTGACGACAAAGGAGTTACAAGTTGTAGGTGGGGATGAAGAAGATTTTTTTATCAACAAATATTAATTATTAGTTTGTTAGCAAAAGAGATTGAATCTGCGATCTTTCCCTCATTTCTTTCTTTCTTTCTTAACTACTCAATCAACCTTATATCTTTGGTGTTGACAAAGACTATATATGGCATAATTGGCTACCTGACTTATTGAAGGTAGGTTGAGAACAAAAAAAACATATTCAATTAAGGTTTAAAAAATGAGACTTAGGTTAGGTGAAAGCTTGGCTTTGTAAGCTAAGTCCAAATCGGACCATGATCAAACTTAGTAAAAACAATTTAGATTTAACTTGTGCTCAACATTTAAAGTCCAAGTCATATTATCGAAAAAGTTAAGGGGATGATTGTAAATTTGATGTGGGTTAGAGGTTGAAGCAGGTTGAACCCAAAAACCTATATTCAATTTAGGTTTCTAAAACGAGACTAAGTATACTAAAAGTCCAATTTGCATGGACTTTTGTTGATTAAGTCCAAATCGATCAATGATCAGATTTTGCCAAAGGAAACTCAAATTCAATTAGTACTCAAAATTTAAAGTTCAAGTCCTACATTTCACCATACATGTTCAGGTTGGGGGGGTTTTGCAATTTTGATGCACATGATAAGCTATAATAACTCAAACCAAAAAGCCTTTATTCAACTTGTCAACTTGAGCTTCTAAACTAAGGCCCATATTTAGTGAAAAGCCATTTAAATATTGTGAAAATTATTGACATTTTGGTAAGAGTACAATGATAAGTAAGTATCGTTTCTACATGAACTTGTGCAAAAAATGGATGATTAATAGTAAACTAAATAGATCATGAAGATTAAAAATTGAAGTAACCAAGATTAAAAGACAATTGAATAAAGTAAAAGAGTAAAGAAAGAGAAAACATATTTTTTGGATTTTTGTTAAACACGTGCATAAAAAATTAGTCTAAATAAATGGAAAAAATTCGCCAGAGTTTAACTTCATTAAATCATCCTAACATGCAATAACTACTTTCTTATTCAAATAGACATTTGTTATCATTAACCCACAAATTCATTAAAACTTTAATATCTTAAGTGAGAGAACATAAGTCATTTGATTCCACTATCAATCCCTTGAATTAGTGTAACCCAATTACTTGCATTAAGAATAAGGATTTTAACAATACTCAATATTTTTTACCTTATCCATAGGCATAAAATTTTTTGGGTGTTCCATTCAGTTCGCAATTCAATCAAATTTTTCAATTGCGATTGAATAAAGAGAATCATGCAATCGAGTGATTAAGTAAAAAACAAGCATTAATATTGAAGATAACCAATAACAATTCTTTATTGAATAATAAAAAGAGTAATTACATGGAAATATATTTGATTATGTTAAACCTCAATGAAGAATGAAATTAGCTACTCATATCCATGGAGGAGGAAGGCAAATATGATAAAGTACAAGATGAAAAAGAATCTTCAAGTATAGGCATTACCACAAGTTTTTCTACAATCTTTCTTTCTTTTTAATTTCCAAGAGAATCCCCCGTTATGATTAGGAATCTCCTTTTATATCAATTGGTATTTTTATTTCTAAATGAGATTTTAATTTCAGCAAGTGTGCTTAAGCCGCACTAAAATGGCGTGCTTAAGCTGTAGCAAATACAATTGTTTTTCAGGAGCGCACTCAAGTTGTTTCCAAATATATGGTTTGCTTAAGTGAAGTCAACAACTCACAATTCTCAACTCCAGGGTCTCAATTAAGCAATCCCCAAAATGTTACCCACTTAAGTGAAATCAATAGCTTCCACTACTCAACTCTAGGGTCGCGCTTAAGTGGTCCTCAAAATGTGACTTGCTTAAGCGAAGTCAATAGCTTCCCTTGTGTTAACTTAAGTTGTCCCCAAATAGGGGCCATTTAAGTTTGGTAAAAAAAAATCTCAAATATCTTATTTTCTTTTCCAAATCAGTGATGGTGTTTTTTGAACCTTTTCAAGTTGAGTCATTCAAAAATTTTCTTACAAAACACAAGCAACTGTCCCAAATCAAGATCAAGCATAAAAGTAGCTAAATAAACAAAAATTTTATTGAAAACTTAATTAAAGTGAACACAGACAAAATTCAAAAGTATAAGAGTTATCACATAATTGTCCCAAAATAACTACAAAATATAGGAATATATGATAATTATCAAAACCCCATTTTTCTAGGCCAAAGTGGATTTAACAAATCTACTTTTTCTTACTCAAAATTAAGCCTTATATTTCATCATTTGGGTCCAGGTAGGGTTAATTGTAGGCAAATTATTAAATATAATATTTTTTTAATAAATATTTTGAAATTTGGGATTATTTTGAAAATATTTTGAAATTTGGGGTAGTCAAACACGCCCAATTTGGGCGTGACTACTTCCATCTCTGATTCGATCGCTAATTCCGTCTCTAACACTTTTTGCGATAGGATATTGTGATTTTTTTACGTTTGCGACCACAATATTCCGTTACAAAAACTGTTAGTGACCGAATTAACGACCAACATTGGATGTGTTTTAATTTTTGACGTAAAATATCATTTAATATTATTAATAGTTAACACTTAAGCAATTGTGTAAAGTTAACACTTATAAACAATTGCTTAAATAACATTTCATTCTCTCATGATATCCCATCATATTGGTAGAGAATTCAGTGAGTATAATATTTCTTCATACATTTAATAAAAAATTATATTAATAATAGTTTATTAAATATCCAAAAAATATTAAACAAAACATATAAAATTAAAAAATTATATTAAAAATATAGAAAATATATTAAATAAAATAATATATTAAAAATTAGATATACCAAAAATTCAGAATATATCAAATAAAATCATATAAAATTAAAAAAAATACTAAATAAAATAATATTTAAAATAAGTAAAGAAGATCATATATATGATAAAGATCGGTCTAAAAATACTTTAAAATTATATAAAAATAATAATTAATAATATTAAATAATATTTTACGTCAAAATTTAAAATACGCCCAATGTTGGTCGTTAATTCGGTCGCTAATAGTTTTTGCGATGAAATATTATGCTCGCAAACATAAAAAATAAAAAATCATAATATTTTGTCGCAAAAAATGTTAGAGACAAAATTAGAGACCGAATTAGAGACGAAATTAGACATATTTGACTGTCCCAAATTTCAAAATATTTTCCAAACAGACCCAAATTTCAAAATATTTATTAAAAAGGTATTATATTTAAAAATTTGCCGTTAATTGTAAGCTATAACGAATTGAGAAAAAAAAAAAAACGCCGAATTCAATATGGGTTTCTAAATTAGGCCGAAACTAATTGAAAGCCCGATTTGCGTGGGCACTTTGTGGACTAGCGACATATCAAACCATTTTGACTTTCTCATGGGAACTAAAGGTAACAAATAAGATTAAACGATAAATAGAAAAAAATGTGTGGAAAGTGAAAGAAAATATCGATAAAGACATGACCACTTCTATTTCTTTTTTGGTATTTTTTCCTGGTGATTCAACTTCTAGAAATTTAAACTAGAACTAGTTTTTTCTTTTCTGTTTACTAAAATGAGCTAAAATAATTTTAATTTTAATGTAAAAATCATTTAAACTCGTTTTATTCATTCGATTTTATTATCAAATCTAAGTTAAGAAAATAAAAGCTTTCTCCAACCAAGAGACTTTTTTTTATGCGACCAAAACGGGACTTTAAAAGCGACGAACCCACCAAAGTTCAAATTTAAGTTTAAGCGTTTAAATTAAATATAAATTAATACTCATAAATTTTGTTATATATGTCTTTTCATCTGTGAGGAACCCACTATGAGTTAAATTTAAATGTGATCCATGAGATAACCATACTAATTTATAATCATACTAAGAATAAAGATACAACATTAAATTGACATTATTTTATTTTCCAACTTTTACATATTGAGAGTCTTTTTTATTTTTTATGATTCTTACGATTATAAAATCTCATTTCACCCTGCTGTATTGATGGCCAAAATCACTGCATTTAACATAGATCTTCGAAGATATCAATAATAAAGAAAATAAACTCATTTTATAAATTATAAACGACAACGATGACAACTGATAACTTTAAAACACCTACTTTAAAAGTAATTTTATTCATTAATTGCATATTTATTTAATTCAATGTATTCATAAGTAAAGAAATACAAACATCAAGCATTCATTTAAAAATATTGATTATATAGAAATATAAACTCTCAAATTTTTTTTTTGAGAGTAGAAATATAAACTCTCCTTATAATAAGTTTTATACAGTATTTTAATTATAATTTAATATATATGATAAATTTATTAATCTTTAGAATAATTATCTTAATAATTCAAATGGTGATCAGAGATTTGAATAAATTTAAAAAAAAAAATGTTTTAAAGTAAGGCTTTACCGCGAAACCGGGTTTTGGCGCGAAGAATTGGTTCTGGCTGCGTCTTTCCCCAGTGATGCTGATGAGGTAGAGTGAGGGAGGGGTTTCCTTTCTTCGTTCAGAATGCTTCTGCAAGAAAGACAATGTCAGAAGAGATCCAAGAAATCCGTTTGTTTTTGGTGCGAAGCTGATTTTGATTTTCGCTTGGTTTTGCAGTGGATGATGCCAATTTGGTATTGGGCGCATTGCCTAAACTTATTACCACCACACAATTAAAGGCTAGTGTGATTTTATTTTTACCCTTGTTTAGTGTTTTTACTTGTTCTACAGAGTTTTTATGTGTGGTATTTACAATAACTTCGTTAACTATTGCTGCAGTCTGCTTGAAATTTAGGGGTATGGTGCTTGTCTGTCCAACAGTTAGGTGCATTGTTTCTTGTTATTCACTTCCCTTCTTTGTTACGGGCAATTGTTCATGACCTAGATAGTCCTATGGGTTCTTTGTCCACAACATTTGAAGCTACCCAGGTACAGTTCCCTTAGCGTTTAGGTGCTATACGAGGTCAAATAATATTGGACAAACTTATATGTAGTTACTTTTATGTTTTTGGTGTTGTTCTCCAATTAGAATTAGCATTAAACATCAATAATCTTTGTAATAAAAGTTTGCATCAAAGGTTAGCATAGTTGCACAGGTCACCGAGATGAAACTTCGATTATGTTCGGAAGATAGCACTAGAAACACCTAAATAATTGGATTAAATGTTGTCAAATATAATTAGGAAAAAAGAAAAAGAACTCCATACTTCTAGTAATTTTTAAAATGGTTTAGACTTTAGAGATTAGTCAATTGCCCCCTGTAGTTTTTTTTTAGTAGATTGTATTTGCTTACCAAGTTGATGGTTGTATTGGTCTGGATCTCCTTGCATATTTATTCTTGAAATTCATTTATAGGTGTGCAGTTTTCTTTTGATTCTCATATTTTAACCTTTTCATGACAGGCTCATCCCATATATGGGCCCCTACAATGTACAGGAGACTTATCAGCACAGGTAAGAGGGAGAGGGATGCCTCAGAAAGGTGCCTGCTGAAAATCAGATCTACTGTCATTCCTCCTTCTTTGGATGTTTAAGGTACCAAAACCTTATGAAAAAAAATATATAAAGAGATGGCTCTGTACTCTAGTGGCATGGCATGTTTATATTACGGCTATTTAAGCTATTATTGTCTATGTGCTTATGCAAATGATAACAAACTACAATATTTTGTTAAGGCAAGCTTGTAATTTAGTGGGTACTTGAAATCCCTGCTGCCTACATTTTTAACTAAATTATTTTTTTGTGGTGTTGCAAAATGGAAACAAAACAAATTGATATCATGTCATACTTGGTCTGTAAGGTTCACATAGTGGTTTGAAGTTTAAACTCGTGCTCTTTGGTCTCCTTGTCAACGTACTATTTTTTTCAATAGGCTATTGTCAAAGATATGAAGATAAAATTGCTAAATGAGATGAAGGATTTGCTAGACAATGGTATGAAGACTCAAGCTATTCGTGCATGGGGATGGTTTGTCAGAATGCTTGGATCCCATGCTTTAAGGAATAGACATTTAGTTAATGATATGCTGAAAATTCCTGAACGTACATTTACAGATCTTGACCCTCAAGTTCAAATTGCAACACAGGTACTATGAGTTAGTGTTTTATCTCATCCAGGATGCACAAGGATGTTATGCTTGGAATGTAAAGCTGTTCAATATTTAAAGTGACATTACACAGTAGCTTAAAGAAATTGATTGACATTAAGAGACTAATGCAGAGAGAACTCACTATTTGTTAACATCATTTACTGATTACTGCTCATGTGCCTTTTTCATGTGCCGTATATGTAGGTTGCTTGGGAAGGTCTTAGTGATGCTCTTGTTCACTGTCCAATATTAGTTTCTGAAAAAAATGCATCAGCATAGGAGAGTTTACTGGAGAAACAACATTCATTAGGAAGGAAAAATTATGATGATCAGACGAATGGATTTTCTAAAAGCATAAAACTAATAATGACTCCACTGATCGGCATCATGTCCAGTAAATGTGATATATCAGTTCATTCATCCTGCTTCAACACTTGGTGTTATTTGCTACATAAGCTTGATATCTCTATCAATGAAACATCGATGATAAAAACAGTTTTTGAGCCTTTACTTAAAGCAATATTTCAGAATGGACCTGATAGCAAGAACATCTGCTTATGGAACCTGGGCCTTGATCTGCTTAGTGATAGTATTTCACATAAACATGGGGACGTCCTTTACCAGTCAACTGGCCCAGTAAGCCACAGAATCTCTGATAATGGACCTTCTCTATCTGGAAAATGCTCTTGGAAGCAACACCCAATCAGATGGATGCCTCGGAATATCAATCAATTGGACTTTTATCTGAGTATGATTTTCCATCTCATTCATCAAGGATCTAGGCCAACTGTCACTTATGATCATAGAAATCATGTGTATGATACTGCCTTGAAGTTATTTATTTATATTCTGAAAGGAGTCAAACTGGACATGGGAAGTCCATCTACCAATTATGATGGTATTATGCAGTGCTTGAACTCATTATTAACATTCATCAAGAAAGTATGTGAAGATTTATTCTCAGAAGTTGGCGAAAATTATGATGTTCATTGTATTTCCATGCAGTTTATAGATGCTATCACAAAGGAGTTAGGCCCTTCAATCTTCGGATCTCCTCTGTATAAGTTTTCTTTAGATCTAAAGCACATTGAGGACATGCAATCGGTTGATAATAACAAACATCTAAAATTTCTGAGTGCCAGTTGTATTTCTTATATGGATGAGGTTTCTCCATTGGTTTATTTAATAGCACTGTACTTCCACATGATTGTTCAGTTAACAATGAAATCCCATCAATCGGGCCATGTTTTGCAAGGGATGTGTGAATATTTTAAATCTATACTTTGTTCACGTGATCCCCTGGAAAATCTCCTCACCAGTATTGGCTTCTTGTGCAGACATGTTCAACCAATTTACTTAAGCATATGGATATCATTAGCTCAGAGTCTGAAATACTGTGTATCTGATGCAAACTGCAAGTCACTACAGGAAGCCTTGTCTGACAGCACTGTATATTTTTCCATATGCCATCTTTTAATTTACCCATCATGCCACATTCTAAAGTTCCACGAATGACCTTGTCAAATGATAGTGCCTCTTTGGATAAATATCCTGTATCACCAGAAAGAAAGCTGAAGTTTGAACTGGTTATTCAAACCTGGAAATCACTTTATGGATCTCTTAGTGCTTTGGGCTTTGGATGCTCATCAGCCACCAATTTCTCTGGGGATCTGTGCATGTTGTTAAGCAAATGCCTTGATGAAATTGGTGGCAAGGTTGAGAGCGGCACTGATTTTGAGTCAACATGCAATGATGTGGATCATGGCGTCCTTCATTTATCTGGCAATTTCTTGATATGCATTCTAGATCAGATTCAGATTTTGGAATTAGTTTGAGTTGCACAGAAGTAAATCTGACCGTGATAGCAAAATATTGTGCTGCATAAAGAACTGCTTAACATTTGTTGCCAAGTAAGCTTGAACATGTTTGTAACAATATGATGTGCCTTTCTAGTTGTTAAATAATTGTTCCATCACGCTTTCTCTGACGGTGTGGTTATCTGTTTCATATGCTTGGTTGATATGAAAGTTGAATGGAAGAAAAAGTGCATCTTCAACATGAATCTACTTTTTCCATTAGCCTGATAACATCATGTGTCGAGTTGGGGATGTAAAAAAGCAATGTCACTGCCATTTCGACATATTTTTCTTTTGTGCTTAATTTTATAAATTGGTGCCTATTCTCTTTCTAGGGTGAAGTTATTAGAATGTTGACATTATGATCACAACTTAATCAAGTAATTGACTGCCTGATATGTGTTTTGCTGCTTTACAATATTGTTTTGATTGTAACATGACCTTTGGGTATTAACTAACCTAATCTAATAGCTATTATGGGTATTTCAAGCACTTAGCCATATACAAAACCAAGGGATTGTATCTAAGTTGCTGCTGATCATTTTCATGTGGCATTTCAGGTATATGAATTTTTCGAGGATAACGATGGTTAGAGATCCACTGCCTGGTTTTGTTGGGACCTCAAGGTCAGTCAATATAAGTTGTCTGCTGAAATACATGCTTGGTTGTTCAATAAGTAACTCTGTTGACTCTCACTTTTTCATAAATCACAGGCTGTATTCTGCACTGGCATGCTTTATTAGTTGCCTTCATTGTAAGCAAGATATTCTTCATTTTCTCGAGGTTTGTTACTCCTATTCCTATTTATCAGTTCATTAAAGTAGCTTCTGTGATTCATGTGTACTTATATGCTGCAATGGGAAAGAAGAGGGATTACTTCACTACTCCTAATTACTCAATTATAGAGGGCTCAATTATGATTGGCCTTTTAATCTGAGAGAGGGAAAGGGGACTGTATAAAGTGGATGCATTCAAAAGAAATTCGTGACTGATGACTTTTATTATGCTTTTTTAAACCCACTAGACAATCAATGGGTTGTTGATTAGCAGTACCATGAGTAGATCTTATTTCTTTGAGTTAGACTTCCTTTTACCTTTGTCTTTCATTGCATTCATTTATTGTTTGGGGCGAAGTTGATTTAATTTGCAGAGAACCTCCATTACTTGATATTTTTCGTTCTACTAAACCAGCCTGTAATCCTCCATGTACTTGACTGCAGAATGTTTCCTGTCCACTGCTTCAATGGCTATCAAATATGGGAATGCAGGATGAAAGAAAAAACGACCAACTTGACCTTCTGTGGACTGAAAATCTAAGTTGCTTAAGAAGTCAACTGCCAATAAACTTTGGTTCTGCTTTACTCAAACTTCATGAACCTCTGTTTGAAAAAAGTCGAGATCACCCATACCCCTCCATTTCAGAACCAACCATCAACTTTTTGGAATTGTACATTTGGTCAGCAAATTATTTTGGATTTTGCCTCGAGTCTGCTTTGTGTCTTGGACAAGCTATCCAGAAATGGAAGACTAAAATTCCAGAAGAGAAGCCTACCATGTCTTCAAAAATGTCATTCTCATGAAGAAGCCAATGATGCTCTAGAGGGATATAGGGTCTCCAAAACATAACAGGACCTCTAAGAGGGTGGAACTAGTGTTGGATACACTAAAAGAAGCACCACCTCCTTTAAGTTTTAAAAAGAGGAGGTTAGAACTGACTGAACATCAAAAGGAAGTTAGGCGAGCACAGCAGGGAAGGGAAAGGGATACTGGAGGACATGGCCCAGCAGTTAGAACTCACATTAGTGCAGATTTTATACAAGGGCGTGATGATTCTTAGGAAAGCCAGGAGGAGATAAGAAATCCTGAAGCTATATTGCTGATGTTGAGAAAAACTATCTGACTGGCTTTGAATGCTACTTATAGATGGCATTACACTCATGACTGCCTGAATTATAATCGGGAGAAATCTATTTTAACTTGTCTTAACATAATTTTTAATCGTAAAAAATTAACTAATTATTAAAGTCTGTAACTAATGTGATTGCTGCTTAATGCCCGTTGATAACCATACATGATCTCTGGACTCTAGACTCATCCACATTTCCACATCCATCATTTTCAAAGGTAATCAAGTCTTAAACGAACATTTTGGAGCACAATACAACAAAAAAATACAAAATCATCAAACCATTTTCCGTCCACAATGTGGACTCAATCACATTTGCACTTTTCTTCCTCTTCTAGTATTCATGCCATGCTTCTACACTTTTCAGTATAATAAGACAATTTATCAATAATATCATTAAAGGAGGAATTAAGTATAAGGTGTATATATTTATATTTTCAGAAATATAAATTTAATTTTAATGGAATGAATTTAACTGTGATGAATTTAACCCCCTCTCTTCCTCTATCTTGTAGTAAAATTTATTTAAGCCTCTCCCAGAAAAAAAAAAAACTACAAAATAGGAGGCGCACTTGAATATAAAAAAGCCAAAGCAAAATTGTATTTTGACACCAATTATTTCTTTAGATTTATATTTTGTTTATTTTTTAAAATGAGAAATAGCATTTTAAAACATTTATTCACTTGTTTCATTATTTTAAATATAATATAAAAATTCATTAATGATGTAAAAAATGGTACTAGTACAATATATATTTTTTTTGACATAAATATCATTATTCAAACTCCAAAGCTATTGCTCAACCCCAAGAAATTAGGGCCTGTCCGCATCTTGATCCTAAGGCGTTGAGATTTTTTATTTTAGATTTGCTGACGCACGTGATAAGCTTCTTTTGGTGAGAAGTGAGAACTCCAATAAAAAGAAAGAAGAGAAAACACAATAACGTAACTGCCATTTGGTCAATTATCACGATATATAGTACTTAGAGAGAGTTTGGCTATTAACTACTGTTTTTATGCTATTAATTAGCGGAACCTTGTTGCCAGCGAGAGTGGTAGTATATGCGTCTCAGAATAGGTTGATACATACATTTTATACACTATTGTTTGTATTAAAGTTATATATATTTCTAAATTATGTCTTTTTCTTCTTGTACTTTTACTGAGTTAGTATGTTGCAAAGTTGTTAAAAAAATTTACAATTTTCCAACAGTAACAAAATAACGATATTATGTGCAGACGGTGTATAAAATTTGAAGAAAAAAAATTAAAATAACAGTGGATTAGTGAATGAAAAATCTAAGTACTCTGCATCTAGTTATTTTCCCATTGCATCTGACATCAATTGGATCCTTAAAGTAGAAATATCCGCAGATTGCTTGAACCTAGTTTCATCCACAAGCCTCTGAATCTTATCCTCTCTGGTGAATGGTCCAACATGCATGAATCATTTATTCCACTGATTGAGCTAAAAATTTATAAGAAAATTGAAAACCCATTTTATATAATAAATCAACATAAAATAATCAAATACGTGTGCCACCGTCCTAAAAAGACAATCAAATGGTTCAATCAGTCTCGAACTTGAACCCGTATTCAGTAACCAACCACAAGCCAATTTGGCCAAGTGGATGGACAATTTACATCTTCCCAAGATATTTCTTACTTATGTTCTGCAAAATCACGTTAGCTCCAGCTCACTCCGCTAAACCCTGATAATACCCTTTTTTAATCCAAAATATGTACCTATCAATGAACAATCAATAGGCCATCCCATATCAGCACCATTCGTGGCATACTCCAATTATAGGTAATGGGCCCATAAGAATTCGTCACTTGCAATTATTGCTTCCAAAATTTCAACAAGCCACGAAATTAAGTAGTATTAAATTAAACCTAATAGCTTGATTACCACGACAAATCTCAAAACTCAAAAGCTAATCCTAGTACTAATTCGTATACTTAACCCGCACATTAACCACTAACATACCAGGCCAAGTAACGCGGTTGTGTATTTGAGCTTCACAAGCCCATACTCTAACGGGGCCATCAAAACGAAAACACTTTGTTTTTTTTTTTTTTTTGTTGGAAATTTTAATTTCACCCAACCAAAATTGCACAGGTGTCTAATAATGAATGAGCTGAAGTCGATAGAAAAGCTCCATGAAACGACGTGTCGTACCACGTTTTCCACTTTTTTAATAGTGCTCTATATAAAGTGAAATTGCGCGGGCGTGGATCCAGCGTGGCGACCCCATCCAATGTCAAAAAAGAGCGAGTTGGACCAACCACAGATATTTTACTATTATTTAAAGACAGTTAACAACATCGTAAACAGACGATGATGGTTTGATGAGAGTGATAAGGAAGAAGATGTCAACAATGGTTTCAATTTCAAATCTACGCCAAAGTTCTTCCCTTCCTATAAATACCAAATCCCAATTTCTTTCTCCACATACACACACTTTTCTTTCAGGCACCCATCTAAGACTACCCAATAAGAAGCAACTCTCAATTTCTGGTACATATTTATTATCCATCCTTCTTCTTATATTCATTCTCACTTATCTTTTCGATCCTTTATTATTTTGCTAACGGCAATGGTTTCCTTCTGCATATTTTCGAATTCGCAGACATTTCTTTAATCGAGTGTTTCCGGTGGTATCATTCAAGGTATAAATTAAAATTAAAATCAAAATCAAAATCCCTAAATTCCTCATTATGTTTCCGTTGAATTAATGAAAAATTGATTTGTGCAGAGGAGCGTAGAGGAAGATAAAGAGATGACGATAAAACCTGTTGTTCGTGTTTCGGAGGGGAAGCTGGTGGTGAAGGAGCGAACGATTCTGACCGGAATGCCGGAGAACGTGGTTGAAAGATCGACAGTGGAAGGAATGTTTATCGGAGTAGATTTGGAGAAGGAAGACAGCAGACACGTGGTTTCGTTGGGAAAGTTGAAGGATGTCCGGTTCATGGCGAGCTTCCGGTTCAAGCTGTGGTGGATGGCACAGAAAATGGGAGATCGAGGGAGAGACATTCCGCTGGAGACGCAATTTCTGTTGGTGGAAACCAAAGATGGGTCCCACCTCGAGTCAGATAACGACAAAAACAATAACCAGATCGTGTACACAGTTTTTCTTCCTCTGGTAGAAGGCTCATTCAGAGCGTGCCTCCAGGGTGACTCCGACGACCAGCTCCAGCTCTGTCTCGAGAGTGGCGACGCCGAAACCAAAACGTCGTCGTTCACCCACGCTCTCTTCGTCAGCGCCGGCACTGACCCCTTCGCCACCATTCACCACGCTTTCCGTGCAGTTAGGAACCACCTCAACACGTTCCGCCTCCACCACGAGAAGAAACTCCCTGGCATCGTTGACTGCTTCGGCTGGTGCACCTGGGATGCCTTCTACCAGGAAGTTACTCAGGAAGGAGTCGAGGCCGGAATCAAATCACTCACCGGCGGCGGCACGCCACCGAAGTTCGTCATCATCGACGACGGCTGGCAGTCCGTCGGCGGTGACGAAGACAAACAAAACTCAAACTCGTTGCAGAGGCTGACGGGAATAAAAGAGAACGCCAAGTTCCAGAAGAAGGAGGAACCGGAATTGGGGATAAAGAACATCGTGGAGATAGCGAAGAAGAAGCATTCAGTGAAACACGTGTACGTGTGGCACGCGATCACGGGCTACTGGGGAGGGGTTCGTCCAGGGGTGAAGGAAATGGAAGAGTACGGCTCCGTAATGAAGTACCCAAACGTGTCGAGTGGAGTAACAGAGAACGAGCCCACGTGGAAAGTGGACCCATTAGCGGTTCAAGGGTTGGGCCTAGTAAACCCAAAGAATGTGTTCACGTTTTACGACCAATTACACAGTTATCTGGCGTCCGCCGGTGTAGACGGCGTTAAGGTGGACGTGCAGTGCATTCTAGAGACTCTCGGCGCGGGACTCGGCGGAAGGGTGGAGCTCACTAGAAATTATCATCAGGCCCTTGACGCTTCGATTTCTAGAAACTTCCCTGACAACGGTTGCATCGCCTGCATGAGCCACAACACCGACGCGCTCTACTGCTCCAAGCAGACGGCGGTGGTGAGGGCTTCCGATGATTTCTACCCGCGTGATCCGGTGTCGCACACTATCCATATTGCGTCCGTGGCGTACAATAGCGTTTTCCTTGGGGAGATTATGTTGCCGGATTGGGATATGTTTCACTCCCTTCACCCTGCCGCGGAGTACCACGCTTCCGCTAGGGCCATCAGCGGTGGGCCCCTCTACGTGAGCGACGCGCCGGGAAAGCATGACTTTGATCTCCTTAAGAAACTGGTTTTGCCCGATGGGTCGGTGTTGCGGGCCCGGCTCCCGGGTAGGCCCACTAAGGACTGCTTGTTCACCGACCCGGCCCGCGACGGGGTTAGTCTGCTGAAAATATGGAACATGAATAAGTTCGGTGGGGTGTTGGGGGTTTATAACTGTCAAGGTGCTGCGTGGAGTGCTACCGAAAGGAAGAATGCGTTTCATGATAGTACCGATTCTGGTGGTGCTGCTGTCCTCACAGGGTATGTGAGGGGCTGTGATGTTCACCTCATTGCGGATGCTGCTGCTGATGATGATTGGAACGGTGATTGCGCCCTCTACTCTCACCACTCCGGGCAGCTTATTGTTCTTCCGCACAATGTGGCACTTCCGGTGTCCCTTAAGGTGCTGGAGCACGAGGTGTATGCTGTTGCGCCTATTAAGAAGGTTTTGGGTGGTGGTGCTGGGTGCAGCTTTGCGCCTCTTGGACTTGTGAACATGTTCAATGCTGGTGGTGCCGTTGAAGGCCTGGTTTACGAGCAGGGGTTGGTTCGTGTGGAGGTGAAGGGGTGTGGTAAGTTTGGGGCTTATTCCTCGGCTAAACCAACAAGGTGTATGCTGGGAAACAATGAGGTGGTGGATTTCGATTACGACTCTGATTCCGGCTTGCTCACCTTCAACATAGATCATTTGCCGCAAGAGGGACACATGGTTCACTTAGTTGAGTTAGTTTATAGCCTATCTTCTTAATTAGTTAATTACGATATTGTTGAATCAGAGAGGGAGAGGATATTGGTATGGTGGTGTGGTATTTCTTTCTTTTGCTGGATAGGATATAGGAGATGAGGGTTTTCAACAATTTCCACTTTGCTGTGTTTTGGAATTTGGATAGAAATTGAATACATGTTTCTTACTCTAGTTATTTTTTAAGGTGTACTAAACTCTTTTTGCTTAAAATTGGCTGATCCTTATATTCTTGTTACTACTAGTGCTCATTTCAGAGTATTCGCTGGCGCAATCATGAATGGCTGCCTCGCCTCATACATTAACACAAATAATGATAATAATATTATTGATTCATGATATAGGGTTGCAATGATACAATGTGTTTAACATTACTCCAAAAGCAAATTTATTCAAGTCCGTGTGTATTTTTTGTTTGAAGTTTTGGCGAGCCAGAATTCAATACACCTCTTCTCGAGATTGAATTTTGCTTTGCGTTTGCAGATTGTTTTTAAAATTTTACACCTATAATGATGTAGCAAAATTTTCTTACCAGCAATCTAGCAACATCGGATATAACAACACTAATCCCCATGCTAAAACTCCACTACCGACCACTTACAGCATGTTGGCAACAGGATACCACTTGGTACATCCCACCAATACAAACTCTCACACTGCATGTAACATTTTCCAACAGAATAAAACTCCACTACCGACCACTTACTGTCATTATTTGTTTCATTGTGTTGTTTTAAAAAAACAACTGGAAAAGGAAAAACACATTACTTCTGTTAATCTCCCTACTGTCCAAACAGGGATATTAATTATTAATTCCCTATGCAAGAGAAAAAGCATGTGTATGAGATTCTACCACCCTAACTACAGAAAGTAGATTAAACCCATGAAAGCATACTTATGTTTGTTGTATCATAATGATACTCGGCCTACTTGAATGTAAACTTCTCTAGAAGCAGTTCTAGAAGAAGAAAGAAATGAGCTTCTCCATAAGTTAAAATGAGTTTTCCATTAGCTCATTTGTAGATATCATTTCATCTTTTAGATAAACCATATTGATGAGTTTCTAAAATTTAACTAATGGAGAGTTTATTTTTATTTATGAAAAAGTTCATCTCATTTTTTTTCTTCTTATTTTCTTCATTTAGAAATACTTCTAAAGAAACTTACCCAAATATACCCTCTATGGATTGCTAGTACTGAATCACAAATTAGTGAGGTGAGAAGCACTCGCTCAAATAGAAAGATACAGCAGGTATAGGATTAAAAGGCTAAATTGAATTGAAGAAAAACCAAAATTAAAGCAAATACGTACAAATCAAATGAACTCCACTCCATACACACCCAAAACTGTTTATATACAATGTAAGCATGACAACACAAATTTATCCAATAATTGTATAATTAACATAGTTTTTTCAAGTGGAAAATCATCATACCAAGGGATAGATAAACCATAAAAGAAGGATTAAATGGCTGAGTCTCGTAAAGACAATAGAGCAATATAGGCCACCAAATCAATGAGATAAAGAAGCAATAGAAACCATGTAACCTGCATAGGAACATAAAGGAGTTTCTACGGAAATATAAAATATAAATGTAAAACCAGAGAAAAACTACAGGTCACGTACTCTCTAATCTCTAAAACTATCCCATTATATCAGCTTACGGTCACATTTTTTAAGCCATCTTATAACTGTTCAGAAATGGCTAGGAGGAACACCGACACATTTCTGGGAAAATAAATAGCGGTGGATTCCACGTACAGCAGCAGACAGTGGGAATCATATCCAATACGGTAGCAATAGACTCCTAACTATAAGCAACATGAATCAAAATTACGTGGATTCCTAATGCTCCTGAATACTGGTGATTGAATATTGAGGACATAAATTATTACATAGGACGTATAACCTTAAGGAGGGGATCTGTTCTAGTAGCATCTAATCCAGAAAAGTAAACTAGAATTTAGGAATTCAGGTCCAAATCTACACATTAAATGTCACCAAGATGGCCTAACAGAGAACTGAGAACTACAAGTAAAATACAAGCAGCTACCATCATACATAAAGAGTACAACCACCTAAACGAGATAAAATATCGCAATGCATGCTGTGGTCTTTCTTTTATCCTTCACATCGTATGGTCCATCCAACCGGGGGCTTTCCAACCCTCTCCTAAACCAAAATTACATGAAAATAAAATCTAGAACTCCATTTTCACGAGCGCATTGGAAGCTTCGGCTGCTCCATACTGCATCCAGTCTTTTGCACATACAAGGGCCTCAACTGTCTCTGGCCGCAAGGAACTTCTATACTGATCCATCTCTTTGACTTTTGTATCAAAAACAGATTCAGGAGGTACACTCGAAACCGGAACAGACAATATATCCCGAGCCATCTTGGAAAGAGTAGGGTACTTGAGTTTGTTTAGCTTCCACCAACCCAATGCATCAAAGTCCGGAACTCGTGGCAACAGTGATTCTTCGAGATACTGGTCCAGTTCAGACTTCATTTGATGGTTGGACGTTTCCATGATGTAGACATCAAAATCTGTTAGTCCATTATCTGACATCAGAGTTCCTCCTGGAGATCCCCCTGTCTTCGGGTGATTTCCAGCATTTCCTTCTTCTGCATAAGCCGGGGTTAGTGGCAGGGGAAGGGTCACATACTCGTGAAACAGCTCATGAATTCCATCATCAACAATCTTAACATATTCATGGGCATCCTCCCCATAGATTTTAGTGAAACTAAACTCAACAAGCTTCATCTTGAAACGAGGATCCATAACAACTGCAATTGCCA